>WAAF01016879.1:90312-127000 GCA_013400475.1 Tricholaema leucomelas
GGGGAGGGGAGAGGATCTTCTGCATATATATTTGGAGAGACTACTCCTGCAGCACAGGATGATTTGATATATATCTTCTCTGAACACTTATGGGCATGAGGCCAAGTCTCAAAACCCAGGTCCATCACACCTGCCCACATCAGATCCATCACACCGCTTGAATCCAGGCACTTTAACTGAACACATCTGCACAACAATCAAAACCTACTCAGATGTCTGCAAACAAACCTCAGATTGTTGTGTGAATCTGTGAACTAACTCCCACACCTAAAAAACCAGAGAACACCCCCAAAACAAAAGCAACTGGTTTAACTCTGCCAGGCAGATGCCCATGGGAGTTGCATGGACTGATTGATGTGGGAGGAAGCAGGATCCAGGAAGAGCAGGTTGCACCCCCATTAGTCAATAAATGCCACATGGGGAAGGACAGGCAATGTGGGTAGTGTAGAGAAGGACATACTTGCAGTTAGTTTCTCTTTGAAAAGCCCATTTGCATGGCTTTGCTATGCATTTTGAAAGCTGTTTACGGGCCCAGGCTTTGTCTTAGCTGAAATGTGTGCAGCATTTCTAACGAGGCTCATGCAAACTGGAGCTCCCGAGAGGCTCTGCAGCAGAACCGATTGCAAAAGATTAGCGCCAGGGCTTAAGAGAGCAAGAAGGAAGGGAAAGCAGTGAAACAGAATCTTTCTTTCTTTTCCTTGGTTGAGGAATGATGGGGGCTAATTGCTTGTTGCTAGCGAGAGGAGATAGTAGCTTCAATAAATTAACCCAGGCATGTGGCATCTGAAATGCATTCATTTCCAGAGACATTCATCTCTTTGTCTCCTCTCCTGGGTGAAAACATAATTATTGTTTAAACGTGAGTTAAGCCAGCAAGGTGAGGATCAATAAAGCAGAATTACTCCTCTCTTAAAAGCAGAGAAATCTCAGCCTGGGATAGCCGTGGACATAACTCTGGCAGAGCTGAAGGATGGGGAAGATGCTTTGGTTGTGGCAGGAGCCTGGGAAAGCACGGTTCCCTCTTCCCAGGACTGCTGTAAGTGCTTGGAGCTACTGTGAACAGCTAAGCCCTGCAACAGGCAGTCACAGCAACTAACAGAAAGAACTGCAGCCAACCAAGGGCCAGTATGCTTTGTTACCTGACATGTGGTTAGCCATCTCCACCGTGTATGCACTTCCCACTTTGAGGGTGCCCAAGTTGTGGTAGGGAGGGGCTCTCTGCACCACAGGGCCCCACACCAGACCTGCTTCGCACAGTGGAGTCCCTGGTCAAGCAAAGGTGCAAGTGTCACAGCAGGCAGCATTGTTTCTGCGCTCTGCTGAGCCTTCCCCATCATGTTTCTCCACTCTGAAATGAATTGGCAGCAAGCACTGCCTGGAAAAAGAAACATCAGACAGAAAACTGAGCTGTGGAGGACAACAGGCTCTCATGCATGATCTTCAGCCTGTTCTTCTTCCTCTGGCTATTGCCATTTTTCTTGCAGTTCCTGTCCATTCTTTTGTGCTGGTTGGGAGCTGTGTGGATGGGGACAGCCCCGTGACATCCCTGTGACAACCCAGAGCAACGCCTATCTCTGAAGGCAAGCTGTCCCCCATCTGGCAGCCCTCTCTGAAGCTGCTTTGCTTTCAGTGCTTACCCATGCACTGGGGAGGCATCCATGGACCACTTGGCTCAGTGAGTCCAGCAGCAGGGCCAGACACCATCTTGCAATAACCTGTTCAGGAAGCTACTCATAGAATCATACAATAGCAGGGTCTGGAAAGGGTCTCTAGAGATCTCTGGGCCTAGCCACCCTGCCAAAGAAGGGTCACCTAGGGCAGGCCACATAGGAAAGCATTCATGGTGGTTTTGAAATTCTCCAGAGAAGGAGACTCCACAACGTTTCTGGGCAGCCTGTTCCAGTGCTCCATCATCCCCATAGTAAAGAAGTTTTACCTCATATTGAGGTGGAGCTTCCTGTGTTCTAGTTTGTGTTCACTGCCCCTTGTCCTATCACAGGACTCCACTGACAAGAGCTCAGCCCCATCCTCACTATCTCCACCCTTTATATATACATATGTATTGATAAGATCCCCTCTCAGTCTTCTCCTCTCCAGGCTAAAGGCCCCCAGGTCTCTCAGCCTCTTCTTGTAAGAGAGATGCTCCAGTCCTGTCAACATAATACTCCAGATGTGGCCTTACTAGGACAGAGTAGAGGTGAAGGAGGACCTCCCTCAATTGGCTGCAAGGTTGCATTGCTGTCTCATGGATAACTTATCGTACACCAGGACTCCAAGGTCCATCTCCACGGGGCAGCTTTCCAGCAGCTCAGCCCCTAATCTGTACAGGTACATGGGGTTATTCCTCCCGAGGTGCAGGACTCCACACTTGTTAGATTCCTCTCTGCCCAACTCTCCAGTCTGTCCAGATCTCACAGCAGCACAGCCTCCCAGTGTGGCAGCCACTCCTCACAGTTTCTCAGCATCACCAAACTGAGGATGCACTCTGCTCCTTCATCCGGGTTGATGAACAAACTTTTGCTGAACAAAACTGAACCCAGCACTGATCTCTGGGGAACACTACTAGCTGTGGGTCTCCAACTGGACCCTGCATCCTTGGTCACAACCCTCTGAGCAATGTTGTTTAGCTAGTTTTCAATCCACCTCACTGTCCTCTCTTCCAACCCACAGTTTTTGAGCTTACCTATGAAGAGTCAACAGGAGACAGTGACAAAAGCCCTGTTAAAGTATAGCTAGACAAGATCTACTGCTCTCCCTGCATCTACCCATTCAGTCACAGCATCACACAAAGTTACCAGATTAGTTAAACATGATTTCCCCTTAGTGAATCCATGCTGACTACTCCTGATAACTTTCTTTTCTTCCATGTGTTTAGACATGACCTCCAGAATGAACCATTCCATCACCTTTCCAGGGATGGAAGTGAGAAATATGTGTGTCCAGCAGGTTTGACAAGGTCCTCCTCCCCCTCTACTCTGCCATGATGAGACAATACATGGAATATTGTGTCCAGTTTTGAGCTCCCAAATTTGAGAGAGGCAGGTATCTGCTGAAGAGAGCCAAACAGAGAGCTATAAGGACAATTGCAGGACATGAACAGCTCTTCTGTGAAGAAAGATTGAGAGAACTGTGGCTGTTCAGTCTTGAGAAAAGAAGGATGAGAGGAGAGGATCTTATCAACATCTGTAAATATCTGAGGGATGGGGGTCAAGATGGAGGTACCTGTCTCATTTTGGTGGTGGTCAGTGCTAGGACAAGGAGCAGTGGGTACAAGATAGAACACAGAAAGTGTCACCTCAACATGAGGAGACACTTAATTACAGTGAGGGTGATGGAGCACTGAAACAGTCTGCCCAGAGAGGTTGTGGAGTCTCCTTCTCTGGAGACTTTCAAAGCCTCCCTGGATGCATTTCTGTGCAAACTACCCTAGGGGATCCTGCCTTGGCAGGGAAGTTGGACTCCATGATCTCTAGAGGTCCTTTCCAATCTCTGAAGTTAGAATAGAATCAATCAGGGTGGAAGAGACCTCCAAGGTNATCACAGAGTCATAGAATCAGTCAAGGTTGGAAGGGACCACAAAGATAATCTAGTTCCAAGCCCCCTGCCATGGGCAGGGACACCCTAACCTAGATCAAGCTGGCTAGAGCCTCAAGTTCTGTGCTCTCTGTGCAGAGCTCAAGTTCTGTGCTCTCTGTGCAGAGCTCAAGTTCTGTGAACCTGTGATTCCTAGGTCCTCATTCCTGCCCTTTTTTGAAGACTGGAGTGACATTGGCTTTCTTCCTGTCCTCAGGAACCTTTCCCATTCCCCATGATCTTCCAAAAAAAGATGGAGATTGGCACAGCAACATCAGCCAGGTCCCTCAGTACTCACAGGTGCATCCCATCAGCACTCAGGTGCTGAGTTTGCTTAAGCGATCGCCAACCCAGCCCTCATCGACCAATGGAAAGCTTTCTTTCCACTAGACTTTCTCTCTTACTTCCAGGGTCTGGGATTCACAGAATCACAGAATCACAGAAACATTATGGTTGGAAAAGACCCCCAGGATCATCAAGTCCAACCATCATCCCTACTCTACAAAGTTCACCCTTAAACCATATTCTCAAGTACCACATTCAAACGACTTTCAAACACATCTAGGGTTGGTGAGTCAACCACCTCCCTGGGCAGCCCATTCCAAGGCCTGACCACTCTTGTCCTGAAAAAATGCTTTCTAATGTCCACTCTAAACTTCCTCAGTCACAGCTTGAGGCCATTCCCTCTTGTTCTAGTACCTCTGAGAAGAGACCAACAGCAGCCTCTCCACAACATCATGTCAGGTAGCTGTATAGAGCAATGAGGTCTCTCCTCAGCCTCCTCTTCTTGAAACCAAACAGCCCCAGCTGCCTAGGTTGCTCTTCATAAGAATTATTTCCCAGGCCCTTCACAGCTTTGTTGCCCTCCTCTGCACTCACTCTAGCACCTCTACATCCCTCTTGTAATGAGATGCCCCAAATTGAACACAATACTCGAGGTGTGGCCTCACAAGAGGTGAGTACAAGGGCTCAATCAGCTCCCTACCCTTGCTGGACACAGCATTTCTAATCCAAGCCAGGCTACCACTGGCCTTCCTTGCCACTTGGGCACACTGCGTCTTCATATTAAGCAAAGGCTTCAAGAACACTTAGCAAAAGTAAAATACAATATAATACCTGAAAGTGTAACATTTCCATGCATCCTGCTAGGTCTGATGGTAATTTCTCTTAAAACTATGTATTCATCATGGAAACAGAAGTAGTCTAGTACCAAAAGTGACAATACTGTCTGTACACTGGTTACAACAGTGTACAGACAGTACAGACAGATTCCTGAGAGCTAGTCTTATCAGTAAATGCTGCAGCACGGAAGACATTCAGTAACTCTGCCTTCTCTGCACCCTCTGTCACCAGGGCTCATGCCCAATTCAGCAATGAGCCCACATTTTTCCCATTCTCCCTTCTGCTACTGAAGTACTTCAAGGAGCCCTTCTTCTCTTTTGCTTCTTTTGCCAGATTTAATTCCATGAAGGTCCTGGTCTTCCTTGTTGCTTCTCTACATACCCTGACAACATTCATACAATCCCCCCATGTGACTCATCTCTTTTTCCACATTCCGTGAACTTCTTTCTTCCACGTGACTGTTTTCAGCATCTCCTTGTCATCTATGCCTCCTCTACTCAGTGTTTTACTCACTGGAATGCATCTGTCTTGGGCTTAGAGGAAGTGATGTTTGAATAATAACTAGCTCTCTTGGCACACCCCCCCCCAACCTTCTAGAATCTTTGCCCGAGTACCTGGGTTCTGCACTGTGGCCACAACAACCCCAGGCAGCGCTATGGGCTGGGGACAGAGTGGCTGGAGAGCAGACAGGCAGAGAGGGACCTGGGGGTACTGGTAGATAGTAGCTGAAGATAGCCAGCAGTGTGCCCAAGTGGCCAAGAGACCCAATGGCATCCTGGCCTGGATCAGGAACACTGTGGCCAGTAGGACGAGGGAGGTCATTCTGCCCCTGTACTCAACACTGGTCAGGCCACAGCTTGATTCCTGTGTCCAGTTCTGGGCTCCTCAATTCAAGAGAGATGTTGAGGTGCTGGAACGTGTCCAGAGAAGGGTGACAAAGCTGGTGAGGGGCCTGGAACACAGCCCTGTGAGGAGAGGCTGAGGGAGCTGGGGTTGTTCAGCCTGGAGAAGAGGAGGCTCAGGGAGGGACTCATTGCTGTCTACAACTACCTGAAGGGAGGTTGTAGCCAGGGGATCAGTCTCTTCTCCCAGGCAACCAGCAACAGAACAAGGGGACAGAGTCTGTCTCTTGTTGTTGTTGTGCCAGGGGAGGTCTAGGCTGGATGTTAGGAGGAAGTTCTTGACAGAGAAAGATTTGCCATTGGAATGGGCTGCCCAGGGAGGTGGTAGAGTTGCCATCCCTGTAGGTGTTGAAGCAAAGCCTGGATGAGGCACTTAGTGTTATAGTCTAGCTGATTGGCTAGGGCTGGGTGCTAGGTTGGACTGGATGATCTTGGAGATGTCTTCCAATCTGTTTAATTCTATGATGTTATGATTCTACATCTTTGAGGAGGGCAAAGTTAGCCCTCCTGAAGTCCAGGATTGCAATTCTACTTATTGACCTGTCTCTTCCCCGTGTGCGACTTAGCTCTATCATGTTGCAATCCCTGAAAAGCCTCATCTCTTTACCCCTTGAATCCAGTTTTACCCAGTGCATTGACTTTTTGCTAAGCTGAAGAGCACTGAGGTGGCTGTTCAAAGCAACCCTGTGACAGCTGCCCCAGCCAGCTAAGCACATTTTCAGTGCAACAGCAGCAATCTCACCCACACTGAGCACAATGGTGGAGCCTGCCAGAGCTACCCAGCATGAGGGGCTAAGCAGCATGAAATGATTGGTTTAGCAGCAACAGGATTAGTCATGAGCACACAATGCAACTCCCAGCTGATGGCAGAGCTGGTTGCTCCAGTGGAATCCATGGTCCAATACAGCTGCCCCAAAAGCTGGAACCAAAGTCTCTGTGCTAGAAGCAACTCCCACGTGATGACTTGAGCTATTCTGGGGGTGAATACACAGCCTGAGAAACTAGAGATGTTTCTCCTTGCAGGTCACACCCACCACATGCACATCCCTATCCACATCCCCCAGGGAAGGTGAACACAAGGGGCTGTACCATGAGAGAATCCCCCCCAAATATCCTCTTTTCCTGCCTGACTGCCATTCCTTGCAACAGGACACTCAAAACACACTGCCTGAGCAAGCACATTAAAGCCACACCCTGACTATCCCTCTGTTATCACTCCACTCCCCCACCACACAGTGCCCACCCCTGTGGGTAGCCGGAAGTGGTGATGCCCAGTGGGATGGTGCAGGCACAACTTTCAAGGGAGCTCCACAGCCAGAGAGAGGGAGAGTACCCAAATCTGCTGACTTCTGAGCCCTCCCCTCTGCTCTCTGAACACTGGGGAGCATCCCCAGCCAAAAGCACCCTTTGCTCAGCAAGCTCCAAACGAAAGAAGCAAAGGTGAGAGTTAATGCATGAGCAGCCTCACCTCCACTGAGCCCAGCGTTGCTTTTGTTAATTCATGTGGCACTTTGCAGGATGCTCCAGTAATCAACAGGGTGCATGTGAAAGCCAGGAGCGGGTGGCCAGGCTGGCTGCACCATGCTCGGGCTCGCTTAACAGCTTGTCACATCCTCCTCACTCAAGTATTCAGTGCTAATGCATCTTTTAAAGTGCTTCATGAGCTATTAAAGTCGAGTGTGCCTCAAGTGCATGATAAATGGACTTTATGCCAGCGTCTTCCCCCACTCCACCCAGTCCCTGCCACCAGTGCGATTAATCCATCTTCCCATCCCACTTCTGCTCTGCTTTCCCAGTTCAAGTGAGGGCTGAGCCCCTGGGTTGGATGGTGAATGGGGGCTATGATGGGGCAGGGGGTGAGCCTGGGGGAGTGTGGGGGGCAGACTCACACCCCTTGGGTCTCCAGTGTGGGACAGATGCTCTCCAACTTCACCTGCAGCCTCTCCAGGCTGAGCATGGAGACCTGCTGCTTCAAAGACTGTGCCTAGAACATCACCTTGGTGTTTCAGAAAGGTGCTCGAAAGGGACACATGGTGCCTCCAGGAAACAAATTGCACAGTCCTGGAAGTGCCCTACCCACAGCTTTGACATGCCATTTCCCCCACACTCTTTTTAGTATCCTGTAGTGCAGAGCAGGCCCTCCAGCTTTGGAACATGGGTAAAGCCCTGCCTCACTCTGCGCATCCCGTTCCGGTCCTGTTCAATATCTTTACTGGCAATCTGGACGAGGGGATTGAGTCCAGCATCAATAAGTTTGGGGATGACACCAAGCTAGGAGCAGGTGTTGATCTGTTGGAAGGTAGGAGAGCCCTGCAGAGGGACCTGGACAGGCTGGATGGGTGGGCAGAGGCCAATGGGATGAGATTTAACAAGGCCAAGTGCAGGGTTCTGCACTTTGGCCACAACAATCCCAAGCAATACTATAGGCTGGGGACAGAGTGGCTGGAGAGCAGCCAGGCAGAGAGGGACCTGGGGGTAGTGGTGGATAGTAGGCTGAAGATGAGCCAGCAGTGTGCCCAGGTGGCCAAGAGGGCCAATGGCATCCTGGCCTGTATCAGGAACAGTGTGGCCAGTAGGACGAGGGAGGTTATTCTTCCCCTGTACTCAACACTGGTCAGGCCACACCTTGAGTACTGTGTCCAGTTCTGGGCTCCTCAACTCAAGAGAGATGTTGAGGTGCTGGAACGTGTCCAGAGAAGGGCAACAAAGCTGGTGAGGGGCCTGGAACACAAACCCTATGAGGAGAGGCTGAGGGAGCTGGGGTTGTTTAGCCTGGAGAAGAGGAGGCTCAGGGCAGACCTCATTGCTGTCTACAACTACCTGAAGGGAGGTTGTAGCCAGGTGGGGGTTGGTCTCTTCTCCCAGGCAACCAGCAACAGGACAAGGGGACACAGCCTCAAGTTGTGCCGAGGGAAGTATAGGCTGGATGTTAGGAGGAAGTTCTTCACAGAGAGAGTGATTGGCATTGGAATGGGCTGCCCAGGGAGGTGGTGGAGTCACCGTCCCTGGGGGTGTTCAGGAAAAGCCTGGATGAGGCACTTAGTGCCATGGTCTGGTTGACTGGATAGGGCTGGGTGCTAGGTTGGACTGGATGATCTTGGAGGTCTCTTCCAACCTGGGTGATTCTATTCTACTCATGTACTGATTGGCACACTCAGGTCTCAGCAGCTCAGGTTTCAAGCTGGTGTCCTAGACATCTCTCTCTCAGAGGCAGCCAGCTAGGGATAAGAGGATGGACACAGGGGCAGAGTGGTCATGTTGCCGAATCCCTGAGTCCTGCTGGATTACAGAGCAGAAGATGACAGCTGTTGCAGGGTGTCTGTCCAGGTGACTTACCTGGAGCCATACTCTCTGCACCAGTATGCCAGCAGTGAATTGTGTGCTGCTGACCAGTGCTGGTAGGGAGTAGAGTTGATTTCTGTCTAGACAACACATTTCAAGGATGTGTATCCCTGATTCTGTGTTTTGTGCACGACCCTGTGTGACAGGTCTGGGCTGGTGTCCCCACAGCACAGAGAGAAGCATCACGGTGCACCCAAGAATGCTCTGGCAGCCTTGACACTGGGTTCTCCAAGGCTTCCCAGGCAGCAGTGCTGCAAGCTCACCAGGAATCAAGGAGCATTGCTTCTCTGCAGGAAGCATCTCATCACCACGAGCAGCACACAGCTTAGCACCCAAATGCTTCAAGCAGGTGCCCTGGGAAGGCGCTGGGAATGCTCCTGCCACACCACTCACCAACTTCCCTCTGTGTCTGAAGGGTGGCTGTCCCTGTGTGATGGAGGTGTGCTACCAAAGCTCAGCTGCTTCATGTCCAAGCTGGCAACTTTCAGCAATATAAATCCACCCAATAGGATTTAGGGCAGCTCAACTGGGCACTCTGTTTGGGTTCCTCAATCCAACAGAGCCCAGGGATGCACAGGTGACTAATCAGCAAAATTCCCTTCTATAATCCACCAAAAGCAACTACAGATAGGCTTACTGCCAGGAAATCCAGTGAATTTTGGAGGTCCCCCCATTCTGTCCCATTTTTATAGTGCTGCTACAACAGGTGACTTCACAATGGGGCTCATTTCCCCCTCTCTCCCCCATGAAATTCCTGCTTCTGCCTAGACTCATAATCATATGGAGCCCTCCAACCATCAATGCCACAAACTGCTCTAAAATATATCACTAAGGTAAACCCTGAATCCTTCACCATTCTGGAGCAGGGTCAGCCAGTGGTGACCACAGATGTGTGGTGGCAATGGGGACTAAGTCACCTCAAGGACATGAGAGCAGGGCGAGGCATCCATTATGGCCATGGTGTTTGGAATATCAGGCTGCTGCTTCATTGCATCTCTCCATCCCTTCATGGATAGGCTGCACAGTGGGGGTGAAGGGTCCTGTGCTGTAGGGGCACCCCGAGCCACACCGGGATGTGAATAGGGTAAAGGGCACCAGCTAGGGCAATGCAGTGTGTCCAGATGCCCCAGTAGTGGGCAGGAGGGGACATGTGCCATAGAGAAAAGTGGCAACATCAAGAAATGTAGCAGACAAGCCCAGAGTGCACGTGGCTGCTCCAGGAGAGCAGATGAGGAATGGCATTCTTGTTTATCAGGATCCCACAAGGTGAGAGATGTGTGGACTCACCCGGCTGGCTGTGTCTCTGGGCATACACCACCACCACCACGGCGAGCACCATGCAGCAGGCTGATGGGACAGGGTTAGCCATCTGTGGAAGAAAACACAGGTAGGACTGATCAGGATTTGCCCTTAGGAGGCCTTGCACATGGCATGCCAAGAGCTGGTCACTCTTGGGGAGCCAGATGGTGTGATGGGACTGAAAGGAGATGGACATGAAGCACAACTTCATCTCACCCACAGGGAAACTTGCTGCAAAAGGAGGTATTCTGCTGGCACGTGTTTCGTTATACAACAGCCTGCGGCACTTTCCACAGGAGGTGCCAACACAACTAGGTGCCTGCATGCAATGACATGCCTTGCAGAATTGCTGTTGTTTCCCTCATCTCATTTTCAATATTTCCCCTAAGAAAAGCAAAACCCTGGTGCTGGGCTCTCCTTGGCATCTGCAGAATCACCATAGAAGCAGACACTCTCCACAAGTAGGTTGCAGATGTATTTTGAAGAGATGGGAGCACATCCAGGAACTTCACAGCAGCACCCAGTGCTTAGGATATGCAAGATGTAAGCAGCTTGCTGCTCTAGTGTGGAGCCTTCAGCTAGCACCAAAATTTGTACTGTCTGCCAGCCTGATGCAAGAGCAGCAGCATTTCTGGGCATGTTGGGGACAGTATAACCCTCACTGGTGTCTTTGCAGTGACCCACGGGTGCTGTATGCTGTCTCAGTCACCTGCCATCAACACCCCAATGGGCTGTAGTAAGCCCCCAGCTTCCTGGGCTGGGAAAGGGACAGAGGCTGCTCCATCCTCATGATTCATGCCATGTCCCAGAGGATGCTGGTATACAGGTGCAGAGGGGAACAAAGCTAAGAAAGCAGGTGAGTTTTAGGGACAAACAGGAAACACTCTCCTTGCTCCAATGGGCCTCACCATCAGTGGAGAAAAGGCAGAGCAATAACCACAAAGATGCCCTGCATATCCCTGCCAGGTTTGGAGATGCCCGAGCTCTCCTCCTGCAGCAAGGGCTGGTGGAGGAGACTGGAGCTGGGAGGGAGCTGTTTGGGACAGTAACGGTGATGCTGGCCCACCCAGCAGGAGGTAAATAGCACCATGTATGAAAAGCAAATTGCACTTTCAGAACCATTTAAAGCTCTCTAATTTCCAGCACTATATCAGAAATGCAGAGAGGATTGCCTTTTAATCTAGAACATGAGTATGGACTCATTAGCCAGATGGCATACATTTAAATGTGAGTAAAGGGGGAGCTTTACTGGCCAGAGACAAAACCTAACAAAACTATTCCATCACCCAACGTGGCTGTTAAAGGAGCCCGCATGGCCTCAGGTTTGCTACAGGACACAGGCTTTGCAGGGCTGGAAGAGAAGGCAAGAGTGGCTGGGAGGGTTATCACCACCAGATTTTGGGGTGCAGCTGGATCAGCGTGGCCTCACATGACTCTTAGGGGCAGGAATGTTTGGGCAGATGGGGAATCTGAAGATAGGGAGCCTGGGGACAGGCAGCGAAGGGACCCTCAGCATTGATGCTGCATTTGCAATGCTGAGTTTTGGCCAGGAGTGCTGGCGGTGAAAGGCATTCCTGTGACCCTGGGGCTGCACAGTGTGGACACACTGGATACACCAGCCCCAGACCCTGCTCCTAGCCCAGTCTTACCCCTCTGAATCATCTTGAGCAAATCACTGTCACAGCCTTCCCCATGCCTCAGTTTCCCTGCCTGCAAAACAAAGATAAGCTGATGTCCCTCTGAAAGCTCTGAGCAAGGAACACTAAGTGCTAATTACAGCACTGTTATTGTTCTTCCTGCTTCTTCTCTCCTGCCCCTCTTTTTTCCGTGTGTCTGCTCTCCGCTCTGCCTCCTCCATGTGTTCCCACCATGCTGACAGCAGGGCTTTCCTGGTGCCACCCAACCTGTGCACTAGCTGTGATCACAAGTGACAATTCAGCTAATGGGTGATGGCCAGGACCCGAGGCAGGTGGCAATGACACATCCCAGGGCCGTGTTGGCACACAGGATCCCAAGCAGCTTGTGAAATGGAGACAAACAACAAGCCAATTCTCCCTACCAATCCCAGATTCAGTTCCCACTGCATATTCCCTCCCTATAGCCCTAGGAGCTGGTGGGTGGTACCAGGAATTCAAACAAGCAAGGAAAAGCACCAGGACAGGAGTCCTTCCTGCATCACAGTCCAGATACCTCACAGAAAGTGTAACCACCTCATCTCTGAGGACAGTGGCAACAACAGGAGGCAGGAAAGGAGCCCTTCTGACCCCCTGTTTTTTGAAGAGTGTGGGATCTGCTTGTCTTAGCCTTCGGTTTTGTCTTGTGCCAGTGCAAACATCACCACTAACCATCACATTCTGTGTCTCAGTCCTGCCAGACAGCAAAACCACCTGCCCTCCAGTGCTGTTCCTCATCTTATCAGTTGTTAAAATAATTGCTGCTGCTCCTTCTCATGTCCCTGGCAGCCTCACCCAGGGCCAGCCCAGCACAGAGGCAGGCACCTCAATTACATGGCAAGGGATGGTTCACGTTGCAAAGCGCTGGCAGTCTCAAGTGTGACACAGTTTATCTGCAGGCTGAAAAAGAGCGAGAGAAGGGACCCAGATGAGGTCCCTGGGGTCTCTGAGGCATGGCCAGAACACAGGCAGGGGCTTCCAGTGCTGGTACAGTGATCTCACTGCTTGGCTTTTCGCACTAGACAACCCCATTTCTTCCCTAAGATGAGCCCTGCCGTCAGGCAGTAGACGGAGCCTGAGCTGTTTTACTGTGAAAAACTTAGGCAGAAAACCAACTTTTTCTCACTTGAGTTGCAATTTCCCATGCAGTATTTGCTTTGTTTGCCTCTTTTGCCCAAAGCCCCGTTGATGATTTTTTTTTTTAAGCACCACACCTTTGCATTTTCTGCAGATGCTTCTCACACAGATTTCCAGTTGCTGCATTTGCTCATTTAATGGTTTCTGTAGCAATAGGCAGCACCCCAGCACACAGGCACATGGGCTACTGAGCAGCAGCTCACCAGGTGTGCAGCTCCCTGGCCTGTGTCCCTACTTCTGCAGGGATCAGTTGAAAGATGATGGTGAAGAACTGCATTTATTACACAGAAAACCCAGCAGCAGGAAACCAAAATCTTCTGTGGAAAAAGAGGTTGTAGACTGTTCACTTCCCCCCATTTAGTGAATTATTTCTTGGTGGTGCCAAGGAATGAGGAGCCTGGGCAGGAGCAGAGGGAGGCAAGGGGACACTCAAGATGCAGTAGCATGGTAGCTCTGCAGTTGGAGCCACCTCTAGTAAGCCCTCTCACTGTTCCTTGTTTTGGGAGAGTTACTAGTTGACCCTCTGCACCAAAGGTAATGAGGACACCAGTCATGGTCACACAGCAGAAGACAACTCAGTATAGATAAGAATATGGTCCCTTCCATCAGCTCTCAGTGTAAATCAAGTGCATTTCCAGTCATATTTTACCTGAGCCAGGTCAGGCTATGTAGAAGCAGGTTTTGGCCTGCTTGAAGGCAAGCCTAGAAGGTGTTCCTGCAACAGAACTGAAGGAGCACAGTGACATGGCATTAGTTCTTGTGGTGTGATGAGGTGAGGACAGTCCCAAAGTGGGCAGCAAGAGAGAAGGGGATCCTATATCCTGGCAAAAAAGTAGGATGCCACCATCTGCTGAACAGTCTCAGTGTCCTCTTCCAAGTAGGAAGAGGGATGGGTCCTTTCCAGATCTCCCTTAGAAGGATCCTCAAAGCCTTGAAGATGTTTACTGGTAATGGGGTACCAAGTCACATCTGGAAATGGCAGCTCCAGGACAGAGCTTCCCCTAGCTGGCAAGGCACACGGACTGCATCCTAGACTCTGCAATTATCCCCTGCCACAGCCCCCTCACAGAAAGAACAAATAAGTAAGAGACCTCACTCCATGAGTGGGTGGCTCCTACCAGGATTAAAAAAAAAAACAACAAACCAAACCAAAACCAAACACAAAACAAACAACCAAGCAAGCAAACAAAAAAAACTTAAACAACAAAGAAAACCCAAACAAAAAACCCCAGACTGTTTCAAAACGTATTGTTTTCATAACAGAGACTTCTCTTGGGCATTTCTCCACCAGGTGCTGTCACAGCCTGGCTTAGAGGTGGTGACCTGTGGGAGAAAGGACCTCTGTGAAGTTATTTCATTCCCAGACACCTGCCCTGCCAGGCTGCCACACGAGGCTGCTAAGACTCTTCCAGAGGAGCTTTGCAGAGCCTACACTGCAGGCGCCAGCAGCAGACATTGTGGTGTGCCTGTACTGCAGACAGCCATGGCACAACTTCTGCAGATACCATGGCATGCCAGTACTGCAGACACCAACTGTAGTTGCTACAGGACACCTGTTCTGCAGACAACACCTGCAAATGCTCTGGTACACCTGTCCTGCAGACACTGACTGTCAGCCTTGCAGTACTCAGAGGTGCAGATGTGGTAGATGCCTCATCCCGGGAAGCCTTCCAGGTCAGGTTGGGCAAGGGCTGTGAGCGAGCTGTTCTAATTGAGAATGTCTGAGCTCACTGTGAAGGAGGTTAGGCTATCTGACCCATAAGGGTTCTTCCCACCCAAAATATTCTATGATTTGATGATTCTTTGAAACACCCTTACCAATCCATCCTTGATTGCTCAGCCCAGCTCCTTGCTAGCAGAGACCCTGCCCCGTTGATCTGTGGTTCCTCCAGTAAGATGTCCCCCCTCTTGGAGGGCAGCACATGCTGCTGGGATGAGCTGTGAAGTGCCACAGTGAGCAGGACAATTTTTAGCCACTATTCCTGCTGTAATTGCACCACTTGTGGCAGCACTGTGGGTAGCAGTTCAGCCCTAAGGGCAAAGCTTGGGGTCCTGAAAGTACTCAGTGCCATCTCCCAGCAGCACTCCTCTGCCACCCTGGAAGAAAAGTGAGGTAAAGGAGAGGGGAAAACAGTGTTGTTTTATGTCATATACTTGTAACAACCCTAGTAGCCTTATAATGCCTCATCAACACTAAACTCCATTTTGCTGCTTAAAAAGAGGAAAGAAAAGAGGGTCATCATCTGCTTAACACATGCTATCAGAAAGCCTTACCTGCAGAGCCAGAGTCCTTGCTGCTGTAAAAGCCTTCTTAAATCTAATTTAAATCTCCACTGTCAACAGGGCGATTAGCACTTACTCCCTGGACCATAAGCACCAGGGGGATGACCAGGACAAGCTGAAAATAATTTGCTTATGGCCCTCATGGATTGCAAGCTTCTGCTCTCTACCTCCTTCCTTTCCAGTAATGAAGCAGGGATGCTGAGTGAGAGGGTGTTCTGGTGGAAGCAGATCCCATTCTATCACCGTGCCCTGGCCAGCCCAGAGAGCAACACTGGACCCTCAGGTGTCTGTGTGTAGCTGTGGTTCAGGAGTGATGGGCAGAAGGTGGAGGCAAGGCCTTCAAAAAACTTCCCAGCTGCTTTGGTTTGAGATGTATGGTTGGCTGGCCAGGCCTAAAGAGTGGTGGAGAATCCAGGTGGAAGCCAGTCACAAGTAGTGTTTCTCAGGGCTCAGTTTTGGGGCCTTTTCTCTTTAATATCTTCATCCATGATCCAGATGAGGCAATTGAGTGCACTCCCAGTAAGTCTGCAGACGACACTAAACTGTGAGGTAGTGTTGGTCTGCTTGAGGTGTTGGAGGACTCTACAGAGGGACCTGCACAGGCTGGATTGATGATCCAAGGTCAGCTGTATGAGATTTGACGAAGCCTCACCTTGCAGGCTCATAGGCTGTAGGACTTTTGGTCCAGGAGCAAGGCAGGTTCTTCTCCTTTCAAACCACATCTTGTAACTTCTCCAAACTGATCAAGTGAGAAGCTCTGGGGTCCTCAGCACAATGAAGATATTAATATGTTGGAGGAGGACTGCAAAAATAATCACAGAGATGGAACATCTCTCCCAGGAAAAAAGGCTGAGAGTGTTTGGCTTGTTCAGTCTGGAGAAGAGAAGGCTGCAGGGAGACCTAATTGTGGCCTTTCAATCCTTAAAGGGGACTCATAAGAAAGATGAGGCACAATCATTTTGCAGGGCCTGCTGCAATAGGACAGGAGAAAAAGGTTTTAAACTAAAAGAGGGTAACTTTAGGCTAGATATAAGGAAGGCATTTTTTCACAATGAGGGTAATGAAATGTCAGAACAGGTTGCCCAGCAAGACAGCGAATGACCCACTCTTGGAAATATTCAAGGTGAGGTTGGATGGGGCTCTGAGTTAGTGGAAGACGTCCTTGTGCACTGCAGGGGTTTGGACCAGATGACCTTTAAAGGTTCCCTTCCAATCCAAACCATTATTTGGTTCTGTAATGCATCAGGATGCCGCAGCCCATCTCTGCCCCTGATAGGAGAAGGGACACAAACATCAGGTGCCATGCTCTGCCTCCTCTCTGTCCTGAGAACAGGCATGGAAATGTCTAGAATCACAGTTCCCTACCAGCCACAACCTCCCTCCATGAGCAGTGCCAGGAGAGCATTGCTGGGACAGGTACACTGCTGGGAACCTCTCCAGCAACACTGCCTACTGACAGCCCTTGATGCCAGTGCTGCCACACAGGTAGCTGCCTCCTACTACCTATCTACTCTTTCCCTCTTGGAGCCTTTAAGGGAGATGTTTCTCACAACCCCTACCTGTCCTCGTAACCAGCCTTCCTGCAAGCAGAGGGCAGCAGTCCAAGCCCAGCCATCTGCTCCAGCGGCGATAAAGGCAACGAGAAGCACAGCATACTAATAAGCATCGTGCCACTTCAAAATCAGTGCCAGGAGAAAGCACAGCAGGGCAAGAGGAGGCCTGAATCCCCATGGCAAAGGCTGTGAAGAAAGACTGCCCCAGGCCTATTCCTCAAAGATGCCAGTGCTTCTTGGGCAGGAAGCTCGGCTCAGCTGCCACATCTGCACCCCACATCCGATGCCTGGACAGCCTCCAAGATGGAGAAAGCTTAGACTGACAATGGGAAATGCTATTTTCTCCCTCTTTTTACTCAGCTTTCCTCTGCCCTGAGCATTTTCTGGCTCCTTGTAGAGAGAGGCCGCAGGAATCGTCTGGGTGTTTGTTTCTATCAAAGAAGTGTCAAATCCAGTGGTGTTCTTCTGGAACCTCCACTCAAGTGGGGTCTTGGGATGATTTTTTTTTTTTTTCTCCAGCTCATCATGGCACCATGCCAGGGACAGGCAGAGGAAATATGTGCCACATTTGAGGGGCAGATCCTGCTCACACCACCTCTCCAGGCTGTGGTTACTGTAGGGAGGACTCTTGGTGTCATACTGAATTTTGACATGCCAACTCCCAGTCTCCACTCATGAATATAGAATACTAATGACAGGGAACAAACACCCAAACAAAACACAACAGCAAACCAAAGGCTCCCATCACTGAGCACAACAGCCCCAAACATTTTAGGAGGGTTCTGCTGCCTCCTGCCAGGTTCAGCTTGTGATTTTCTGGCAAATGTTTGCAACACTTCATAATTTTGTCTGTGGGGCTGTGTTGCCCTTCAAACCTCTCAGGACTCCCCTTACCGCCCTGCTTTTTGCCTTGAGGAAAGTTTGTGGCCAGGCTGCTTTATGAACTTCCCAATGCCACTTAAGATGCAGACCTCTCAGGCAGAGAAAAGCCTCCTAGTGCTAAAATCCAGGCTGTGCCACAGTCACACTCCATCCTGAGGAAAACAGAGAGGAAAGGGAGGACAGGCAGAGTTTGTTCTTCAGAGTTTCTCTATTAGCTGGGTGCCTGTGGCACAGTGGATGTGGCTCAGGGCAGCAGGGTGATTCCAAGCCTTTCCAATGCTCGAGACCCTGATACCTGCTGGTGGGGATTTAATGTACTCATCAGTGGCACCTGGGAACAGAGGGACAAAGGAGTTCGGCTTCAAGTATGAAGACTGCACCTCTTAGTAGCCCAAACCTGCTCCTCTGGAAATCTGTTCTCTACCTCACTTAGGTGGGTTAGACAAGAGTGTAGGCATTTTGTTGGTGCTGCCAAGAGAAGTGAAGGGCTCTGTGCTGCTGCAGAAGTAGAGGGGCAAGTGGGGCACAGCCAGCAGGTGCTGCCCCAACCCAACCACTGGCAGCCTGCAGCCCACAGGACCCCTTCCCACTAGCACAGGCAGGGCCACACTGGTTTAGCCTCAGAAAACCTCCTAGTGGTGGTGTCCCCATGGTAGGTTTTTCACCAGCACATCAAGACCAAACTAGAAGAGAATGGAAGCCTGAAGCCCATGTTGCAGGGGCTCAGGAACATGAGTGGGATTGAAGCAAGGAGTGTTGGAAGAAACCTTGGCAGCCCATCTTGTTGTAGGAGGGAATGACACTTGCTCAGCAGCTGGGAGCGTAAGGGAGGGAGAATCGAGCTGCACAGGGTTTGCTGGGCATTTTAATTTTGGCTTGTTTATTTGTTTAGGCTTTTTAAAGAGCTTGGCATGGAGGACTCCACTCCAGTGACTCTGATGCTGTCTCCCTAGAGATGCCTCAGGATTTGTTCTGCTTTACTTCATCTGTCTCCCACTCCTGCAGTATGAGCTGGCAGGAGGACAGAGTGGGCAGGGTCTGGGCAACCTCCAGGACCCAAGGATGGCAATAAGTGCTGTTGGAAGCAGGGAGGGGCTCAGGAATGCATGCTCCCCACTAATCTCTGCCTGTTGTCCTCCCTGCTAGGGATCCTCCCTCTTTGCAACCCAACCACCTGACCTGGAACCCCCTCTATCCCTTGCCATGCAAATCTCTTCCCAGGACAACAGACTGCAGGGAACAGCAAACAGGATGGGGTGTAAGTAAGGAGGGTCCAAAGACCCAGTCTACTCCAGCCCTCCCCTCTCACCCACCACCCCACAGGGTGCAGAACTCCGGTCCTCTGAGCTCTCACCACATGGGATGACCCAAAGGAGGAGTGCTGCTTTGGGTGGGTGGGTGAGCGGGACAAAAGGATCTCCACTGCTGGCTTGCATGCTTGCCAAGCTGTTTTGCATACATCTGCTCATGAAATGCATACGGCTGCACTGCAGCCACTCCTGGTCCGGTCCTACTGCATTGTCTGTGAGTCCTCAAGCCCCTCTGCACCCTGGCCCAACCCACTTCCCCAGCTCTGGACTCCCCTCCAACTGACCAGTAGCTCTGGTCAGTGCCATGGTCTAGTTGACTGGATAGGGCTGGGTGCTAGGTTGGACTGGATGAGCTTGGAGGTCTCTTCCAACCTTATTGATTCTATTCTATTCTCTGCAGGAGAGATTATCACAGCGGGTTATAGCTGACGGCTCATGCTCATGAGTTTTCATGAGCACCATGCATGCCTCCAGCATGGTAAAAAGTAAGAGGGACACTCCTGACACCCAGATGACCTCGCTCTCATAATGAGACTTGCCATGCACTGGCAGCTGTCTTGATGTCACTGCTGCCTTGGTTCGAAGCAGGACCCCACACTGGCATCACTTGTAAAGAGCTGGGGGAAGGGGAAAAGCAGTCATGAAGGGCTGAAGTACAGGGCCCCTTCCCTACCAGCACTGCTGAAATGGGATGGAGGCAACCACAAAACCCGGGATGGTGCCACTCACTTGGCCTCCAAAAATACCTCTTTGAGATGCTTTGACTGCTGCAGCCAGGAGCTGGCAAAGAACATGGAGCAAGCTCACTGGACCACTGAGGGCACCTCTGAAACTTCCTTGGGACCCTTGCCCTCCACAGGGTCCCAGCAGTGTTTGTGAAAAATGAGATGAGGAAGAGGATGAAAGAAGAGTCCATCCCAGGCAGCTCCACTGAAATAAAAGTCCAAAAAGTCTCTCACTCAAAACTACAGGAAAAATTAATTAGCAGGGACAAAACACCATCTGTTTGTGTGGACTGTGACCTCCCGCTGTCCCCAGGCTTTAACAGCTCTTAAATTAGCATGTTTGTTAGGCGGTATTAGCTGAGTGACATCAGGGAAGCAGTTCCCCTGCAGCTCCACGGGGGCAGAGTGGCTGTACACTGAAACGTGGGCCGGGGCAGAACGCTGGGCTCAGCGATGATGGAGGAAACAAAACACCCCTTTGGAAATGAGGATCCTCCCCGAGCATAGCTCTTCCTAGCACCGACGAGCTCTGGCAAGCCCAGCATTGCTGCATCCTGCTATTGGCAGGTGAACTGTGGCAAAAGATTGCATTTGGGTCTCAGCCTCTTTCCAAAAAGAAAGAGCCAAGAATATGTACACTCAGAGGGAGATTTTGCTATGCAAAGCCAGCAGAATTAAATGAATACTCAATACAGGAGAAATTGGATTAAAATTAAATTTGCTTCCAGCCCTGTAGGGAGGGAAGATGCACACATTGTTACCAAGCCCTGGAACAGATTTAGTGATGTTGAACTCTTGCATATCTTTTCCTTCAGAGAATCACTGAATTTTTTAGGTTGGAAAAGACCTGTGAGATCGTTGAGTCCACCCATTAACCTAGCACTAATAAATCAAGCACCAGATCACAGTGAATCATGTCTTTCTCATGGTTTGTGGGACACAGTATCCAAGGCGGATACCACCAACTTCCTACCTATCAACACTGGATGCAGCAAGAAGAAAACAGTCTGAAGCCAATATGGCCACATAGGAGAAAAACAACTCAGCAGCTTTGCTCTCCATCACCTGTGTTTTGCTCTTGAGCTCTGTTCTGCTGTCAATTCCCATGGCTACTGCAGAAGAGGCTAGAGGTGAGAGTTGCTGCTGCCAGAATTGCTCCTCCAAGGCATTTTTTCCACTAGTAAACTGTCACAAGCAAGTGCTAAACATGGAAGCAAGTAGTCTTTGTGACTTACCATGAAGACTCACATTCAGAGAGAACAGACTTGGGCTTAAATTCAGCCTAGGCAACATCACACTGCTGTTCATTGTTACAGTCCACCAGCCAGGTTCCTGCTCAGCTCTCAAGGCTCTCCTTTCCTTCCAGTCCACAGATCCACTGCCTGTTTCCCATCCCTGTGCCCTTGACAGAAGAACTCCTCTCCAACTCTGCACCACTTTCATACACCTTCAAACTAGCAAGTTTTGTCCCTGTGATCAAGACAACAGGCAGCATCAGGTCTCATCCTGTTTATCTGTCCTCCTTGAGTTCCCTATCCCTCCAGCGATCACTTTGTCTCTTCCACCTCCAAAACCACGCCATGTCCTTGGTCTTTCTCACCTTTGCAGACAAAACAGCTGGCACATGCAAAATATGTCCTTGCAATGCCTAACTTTGCTTGGAAGTCCCCTTGTTCACCTGCATCCCAGTCACCTCCATCCCAGTAGGCTGATGCTCTTCAAACTTCCTCCCTGCAGCTTGCACTCATCTGAGAGACAGGCAGCAGGCAAGGACTAGGCTGCCAGCCCCTGCCCTGCTGTCTTCCACCGTGTGTGACTAGGCAGATGCAGGCCATGTGTGTGCTTTACCTCAGCAATCCTTCTGCAATCTCCAGCAACACCGAAACTGGAAAAAGCAGAAGCTGTGAGCACCTGTAGAGTCCCAAGCATTCTCCAGCCCCACTCTTAAATTCTGGCTGAACTCCATTCACTGAGGCACGACTCAGTTTAGGGGAAGGCTTGGGTTTTAATTAGAAAATATTAATTGATGCTTAAAAATAAAACAGTTTTTAGAAGCGTCAACCAGCTGGGGCTGTGAAAGCTGGGGTGTTTTGGCTCCTGACCCAGGGCTTTGATAGAATAAGCTCTTTGGAAAATGCCACAGAAAACATTTAATTTCTCCCAAGGCTTGCATATGGGGCTCATCACTCACGCATATTGCAGAGGAATATTCATGTGTGCTGGCCTCCTGCTACAGGATGATGAAGGTTTGCTGGTGCAGCATATGAGAGGGGCTCCTTCCCTTCCCTTTTGGGTTTGTTCTTTTGTGTTTTTGGGTTTTTTTTGTTTTCCTTTTGGAAGGGAAAATCACTGTATTTCACTTTTAATCCCCAAATATTCATCAACATGAGAACAAAGGAGAAGTTGAGCCAGAGTTAGGTCTACTTGTACTCATCAGCTTGCTGTGCTTACCACAGGATAAAGCCACAGATGAGCAGCAAACGTGGGGAAACACATTTCTGGCTCTGGTTTTGCTCCTTTCGGGTGGCCTGAATCTGTTGTGATGTTGCCTGGATGGAAAGCAGAAGCCTGACGGCCAGCCCCGTGGCATGGTAGGAGGTTGCAGTTCAAATCCCAGCTCACCACCTCAGGGATGTGGAGATGGCTCATCCTGGATCTGCTACTAGGCAAATCTTTCTGCAAAACACTCCAATGCAGAGTTAAGGCTGTCCCATTGAGGGGATGACTGCCATGGCTCATGCATCTCCCATCAGTGCTGCTAGGTCCCCCCCTTTCACTCTTAGCTTTTAAAGCCTCAAACAGGTTTTACACTGAGGGCATTTCTGCAACAAGCCAATGAGTTCTTCCGGAAGGGGCCAGGGGATGCTTTCACAGGGATGCTTACCTCTGGAAAATCTCCCTTCCCTTGAGCTCCCACCTCTGAGGTGCTTCATCTCCCACTCTGATTAGGCTGCTCTACCTTCTTTAACCTTTCTTAAAGGGTTTGTGCTCTCTTTCTCCATCTCTCGATGAATGCCTCATTCCCACTGAGCTGCCCTTTGCAGGTCTGGTACATCCCAACACAATGTTTAACAGCCCTTGCTGAAGCAGATCCTGCCTAGCCACAAAAACACCCTTCCTCCTGGCAAATGAAAACTCAGAACACTAAGAGAAGGTCAGAGCAAGTAGAGGGGTTGGGAAGAGAAACTGTTTGAGTTCACTTTCTGTGGCTGAAGTGAAGCCAAAGGCAGCTCAAGGAGGTGGCATGGCTCCTGCTGGGGTCACAGTGAAGCCTCTGAGCACAGCAGCATGTTTGTGCAGGCCATTGTAGTTATTAAACACATCCATGAGAAGTATTAATAAAAACTCCTGCTGGATCTTCCAAACAGGAATAATTTTGCTATAACTGTGCAGACAAATTCCTACACACATTTATTAGTTCTATTACTATTCTATTACATTTATTACTATTCAGCAACTTTTCCCAACCAGAGGGGAAATCTGATGCCAGGTATACATCTAGGCAGGGTCTGCAATATCCACTATGGAGGAAACAAACAAAAAAATCAAAGAAAGAAGACATCTTTGAACCCTACCTGGAGCACTGTGCATAGTTTCGGGGCTGCGCTACAAGCTGGACATTGCTGACCTCCAGCAAGTCCAGTCAAGGACCATCAGGGTGGCAACGAGGATGAAGCACACAGGGATGAGTGAGGACAGGTTGGGCTTGTCCAGCTTGGAGAAGGGATGTTTTTGGGGGGCACTATGAAGCAACCTAAAGGTGCCTACTGTAAGATTATTGAGATGATGGAGACAGACCCTTTCCCTCCATGGTGGGAAGCTGAGAAACAGCAGGCAAGAGCTGCAACAGGACAGATTTGTTTTCCCATGATAGTCACCTGCTGGAAGATGAACCCACACAGGTTGTGAGATTGCTAGCCCTGGAGGTTTTCAAGAGCTAGATGGACAAATTAAATTGATCTGCACTCAGTATTCACCTTACCTGGGGCAGGAGGATGGACTAGAGACTTCCCGAGGTCAATCCTCACCTGGATGGAATGATAAGCACACCATTCTCAGGAAGAACTAAATACAAAAGAGTCCCCCGTGAATTCCTGGAGAGGAATGGCTCCACTCAGTGCTCCTTTCAAATATGCTGGAAGCCAAAATCTGATTGAACAAATCTGATCTGCTCTCCGCCTGGAGCAGGTCGGAAATAGACTGTGAGGGCTGTAACGCAGCAGGGCCTGGTTCTGTGCTCGGGCCATTCTTATCGACGAGCTGGAGACTGAACTGACACCTGTCTTCCCCTCTTCCAAACCTCCTGCCATGGGGCCTGACTTGTGCAACACGGGTAAACGATTAATGAGGGGGCCGAGCCTGTCAGCATGGGTGCTTGCATGTGTGCACAGCGCTCCCCCAGACTTGGCGGGGAGGGGAGCTGGGGGGGAGGGGGGAGAGCACTGACAAGCAGATGATTAATTGAAATGTGAGGGGAAGGGAAAGTAACGTCCGCTAAAACTATCAGGCGGCGCAAGCATGGGAAAGAAACTCAGAGATGCTGTCCCCATCCCTGCTCCGCACGCATTGCACCTCCCAGCTCCGAGCTGCTCGCCAGTCCCTTCCTGGCTTCTATTTTTGCAGGTGCAATTTCATATTTGAAAATAACCATGCTGCACACACACAAATGTTTTTTTTTCTTCCCTGGCCCCCAGCTCATTGCACACGGAAACAGCAGTGGTGGGAGAGCAAACCTCCTGGTCTGCGGCACACGGCAGCAATTAGACATCCAAGTGCTTGTTACCCTGTGCCTCTGGGCAAAGGCACCCACGGCCTGGGCTCTCCACACCACCTGCGCCTTCCAAGCAGCACAGGGTTGAAAATGCAAGCAAAGTTACCTTTTTGCTCTAAAACAGTAATAAATAACTATATATATATATATATATGTATTTAAAATAAGAAGAAAACAAAACTTANACTCTCTGCAAAGACGGCCACCAAGATTCTGTCCCCTATCCAGCACAAACAGGCTCATCTCAGGTCACCAAATAAATTGCACAGAAACTCAAAGCAGTACACACAGTTCTGCTGCACCACTGCTGGGAAAAGCACAGCGGGGGAAGGTGGTGGCAAGGGGATATGCTAGGAGGAGGTTTGACAGAGTTACAAAAAGATTTTGTTATGGCCAAGGTCATGGCTAGCACTCCAGGAACTTCCTGCCTCCCAGCTGCTCCTCCAAGGAAGAGCACCAAAGGGAAGACCAAGGGGTCTTCCAGCGGAAAGGAGAGGAACTTGAGTTTCAAAGCCTTGGTTTGGAAAATGAGGGATGTGCTCTCACTGGTGGCCTCTGGATGCAACTGTAGTGCAGCTGACAAACACCAGATCCTTGCCCAAGTGAGCACCAGGTAAGCATGGCTTTATGGTGGCTAGCAGGAAAGAGATGTACACTGGGGTAAAAGAGGACCCAAATTTAGGCTGCTGGAGGATGGTTATTACCAGCTTTCACTCAGCAAGTGGATCTCCAGCCAAGACAAGCGGCTTGGAAAATTAACTCAGTGAGTTGTTCAGCACTCTGCTGCTCAGGTAACTAGCGGAGCTGTAGGCGATTGCATCAGAGGGCTTCACGAACCGCTTGTACCATTGACATGGTTTAACAGACTGCTGTTTATGAGACAGAGCAGTATTTAAAAGACACATTTCTCTCAAAGCCGCACATAAAATTTGATAGCTAAATGGCTGTAAATGCTACTGAAGTCTGACAACTCAAAGAGGAATCGAGGGTCTGTCAAGCAGAGTATCTGCCAATACACCCAGCCCCACAGAGCCAGTGAGACTTCCAGTCTCGTAAAACCTTTTTTATATTGGAAGTGAGAATTTGTGCAGTGCATATGAACTCTCTTTTATTGGGCTGGTGTGATGCTGAGAAAATGCAGTTAAAGTTGAACAAGTCCTCCTTGGAGCACTATTGGGGTGCCTATAAATCAAAAGTTTTATCCTGGAAGGGGTTTACTAAATAAACTTGGTTTAATTTGGACTTACATCTAGTGGTAGGACCTTGCAGCAGGAGCAGATGCCTCCTCAACGCTGCCCAATCACACTGGCAGGAGCAGGGCCAGCCATAAGTGAGAAGGTCTTTGGCCCATTTTCTTGAGCCAAGAAGAGCATCCCAACAACACAGTATCCTTGAGAGCCTTGCAAAGTACTCCTCTCCCCTAGGAGAGTCTCCCAAACATCCATGGTCCCACGTGATGCTCTCAGCACCAGCCCAGCTGCTGCCCTGAACCTGGTTCAGACCCCTGTGCCTATGCAGCTGATCTCCCAGGAGCACCCTGGACTGAAAGAACCACAGACCCACTTTCAGCACCCAGTGAAAACAGAGTACTTCCAAACCTTTGTGAAGGCCTCGAGTGCTCCAGTGGGGGAAGGAAGATTTGGGCCAGCTCTCTTATCCCCTAAAGACTCCTACACTCCACTCTACAGCTGCATTAATTATTTCATCTTAGTCTGGCTTCCTCATTAAGCTAACCTAGACGGCCTGTGGCTGAGTGACAGCAAGCTAGTCTGCAAGAACCCAAGCCAGCAGTGCTGGAAACCATAGGCTTGATGTGATTTATGCAGACTAATATTACACATATCTCAAACATGCAGTCTTTAGAGGACCTGAAGCTGCAGGCTGGATGGAGGAAAGCCCACGCAGAGCCGGCAGCACAGCATCTGGACTGAGACTGGGTATCTACATCTCACTCTGTGCTTGGCCAGAAGGGTCAAGCCCAATGGTGGGAGCAATTCCCTCATGGATGGCCTGGAGGAGTGAGGAGTAAAAAGCCCTGGCACTGCTGCCAGCAGACCTGAGTGTGACACAAAGCATCTGTGTCAAAGCAAGGGCCAGGAAGAGCAACTCCTATGGCACTTGCCATGGGACAGCCCCTTTGCTCCACTGATGTGGTTGTTGAGTTCAGATAACTTTGGCATTGGGATCCCCTCGAGATGCCTGGCTTTGGTGGCTACAAGAATGATGTTTCAGAGCATTATGCAAACCCCCTTTTTTCCAATACTGTCAAATCTCAGGCTTTTGTGTGAATCCACTGCATTTTGCCATCTCTGCAAACAAGTGTATAGAAATACAAGACTTCAGTCCCTTGGAAGCCTCCAGGGAAAATTCAAAGCAATGAAGAAATATGAGTTGTTTTCCCATGGAAAGGAAAGGAAAGGGAGAAGGAAAAGGAAAAGGAGAGGGAAAGGGAAAAGGAAAAGGAAAAGGAAAAGGAAAAGGAAAAGGAAAAGGAAAAGGAAAAGGAAAAGGAGAAGGAAAAAGACAAGGAGAAGGAAAAGGAAAAGCAGAAGGAAAAAGACAAGGAGAAGGAGAAGGAAAAAGAGGAGAAGGAGAAGGAGCAGGAGAAGGAGAAGGAGAAGGAGAAAGAAGGAAAAAGAAGGAAAAGGAAAATGAGAATGAGGAGAAGAAAAAAGAGAAGAGAAGAAGGAGAAGGAAAAAAAGGAAAAGGAGAAGGAGAAGGAGAATGAAAAGGAGAAGGAAAAGGGAAGGAAAAGGAAAAGGAAAAAGGAAAAAAGGAAAAGGAAACATCCTGAAAAAAGCCATGTTAGTTTTCAGCCAAGTGTTGCCAGCCATACAGGTCTTTTTCCCACAGTCTAAGGAATCAACACATTTTCAAATCACTCCTGCTTATGGTATTGAATATCAGAAAACGATTACCTTTCATTCAGCAGCTGGTTTGGGACACAGGGGGAAAAGGCAAGCAGTCTAAACTTAGAAAAACCATGAATAAAAGCTTCGATGCATTGAAAAACTAAGTTACAAGGACTGGGACAGGAAAGGAGAGGTCTACAAGGGGTGCATGTGAAGAGGAGTGCTTCAGTGTTGCAGTATCATTCCACAGCTCCAGTCACATTTGGTAGAGAAGGAACAGTCACAGCACTGATCCACTTCTCCACCTCCCTGGAAAACGCAAGAATGTGTCTTCATTTCCATGTGAAAATCAACAGTATCTCCTGATCTACATGCAGATGCCCTGGCATCTCTGTGCTGCTGCTGCTGGGGATTGGGTGGCTCCAAAAATAAACCAAGCAGCTTGGTACATTAAAAGGAAATTCAATGGAGAGAATAGCAACATGAGATGGAGGATTTGCCCTGAAGCACTGGAAGGAAGCAAGCTCTGATCTCCTGCAGGCTTCTGCCATTTAATCCCCTCATGCCCTCATCAATTGCTCCAAGCTCAGCCTGTACATTTTATGCCTCTTATCTCATCTGTAGGAAGGGGTCCTAACTCCAGAGCTTTCCGGAAACAAAAGCACAGACCTGGACACAGTCTTTGGTGACTTTCTCTGCCTATTACACACAGTGGCAAATAGTCAGCAGGTTGGCAAGGCTGACAGCCCAGCAGACCACAAGTAGGTGATCAAAAGGAAGGGAAGATGGAGATAGTCAAACTCATCAGGAATCAGCACTCGAGTTGGATCATGCTGCCTATCAGCCCTCATCGTTAAAGATTGCCCTGGGAGAGGGACCAGAACAAGTACATTGTCCCCACCCTATGCGGCTCCTGTTTCCCACTTGGTCCCCACAGAGCCTCAAGAAAGCCTTAATGCCACCAGGTAAGCACAGAGCTGTGACCACTGAGCTTCAAACAAAGACAAACTGCCTCTCTCCTTCCTCTCAGATTGCAAGCAGATGTGTGTTTAAATTACCTGTTGCTGACCATGATGCTTAGCAAAGCACCACAGTATAGGAACAAAACGAAGGAAAAAAAAGTGTGAAATGAGGGAAGGGAGGATTAGTGGGAATTCAGCTGGCTCTGTGAGGGCAAAGTGTCACCACTGCAGAGAACAAATGCCACTTCCATCACAAGAGGTGCATTTCTGACAGCCAGCAAAATGGAAACTCTGACTCTGCTACAGACAATGATGAAATGAAGAAAGCATGGAGAAAGGCTGCAGGGTAGAGTCTGGGGTCCCCAAAGGGAATCACTCCCATCCCATAGCATACTACAGGAGCAGTCTTGATTGCATTATATGGCCTTGGCTTCCTCTTTCAAACAAAGCCTTTCTTCAGGCTTGTGTACCTGGCTGCCTGCACAGCTGGTACACTGTGGCTCCAGATTGCTTTGAGCTGCCTGGCCCAGCTGCTTGTGGTGTTGGCTTTCATGATGTGCTGCATGTGTTCATCCATCCTGCTCCAAAGGTTTCCCTCATGAAGTCATGGGAAGCCCACCAGTAGCCCCTGTGTCCAGGAGGGCACAGACGCTTAGGGCCCATCTCAGTGTTGTAAAGAACAATGCTAACGGAGGCAAAGCCTGCAAAAGGTACCTCCATCGTGCTGGTCCACCATAGTGCACAAGAAAAATGGGATCTCTGGGCTTTGATCCACTTCTGCCCCTACTCAGGGCTAGCTTGCACTCACGTTGGCAGCAGCTTTCTCTTCGTGGGAGGCCGCCCAAAGCCTGTGGCATCAAGGCACATCTTTGTAGCAATATTAGGCTCCTAACACCACCTTCTTAGAGAGCTGGGATGTGGGTGTAGCCCAGGAGAGCTCAGACACTGTGTTTCTATTGCACTGCGGGAACAGAGCTTGCTGCAAGACCTCCAGTCTCTGGAAGAGCATTCAAGGCAGGTCTCCCATCTCCCAACAGCATCCTGCACGGCAGGATAGCATTTTGCAAACTGAGCCATAGAAATCATTCCCAATGTGCTCCCCTTCCCCCTCGCTGCTCCTGGCTTGCTCTCTGCCGAGCCCTTGTGGGTCACACGTGGCGTCCCACTTCCCGGCACAGCTCCACCACTGAAGCAAAGAGCAGAGTCAGACCCCAAATTACAGATTAGTGCGTTGGGTTCATGCACGGGAAACAAAAGATCGGAAATCTCTGAAGTGCACAGCTGGAATCCACACCCTGGCCATGTTTTTGTGAGATATCACGTACATTTTTAAGAGCTATCTAGAGAGGGTTCTGCTTTAAAACGGCCTGGCGGCTGCTGCACTGACACCACTGCCTGTCACACTGACCAGGGCCTTCCATTGTTCCCTGTCCCCCCACAGGCCATGTTCATCTGTAACCTTTAGCCTTAGGTTATGAAATCGTTCAATGAAAGGATTAAATGTCCTCCTCTGTATTCATTCAGCACCAGCTGTGGAGGGAGGGTGGGAAGGGAAGGACGTGCAACCCAGAAAAATCGCTGCGGGATACTACCTGCCAACACCCTGAAACGATGGTCCCCAGAAACCATAAGGGTTCTCTCTCCATCATATTTATGGCCTCACAAGGTCACCGCAAGGGGAAAGCCCGGGAGCAGCCGTAAGGTGCTCACATGGCACCGTGAGGAATTGGGACTGCAAAAGTGCTCATCTTCCTCTCACACTGCAAATTTACTTTCTTCTCCCTTTGAAGCCCCTGCAGTAACGACTATACATTCACGCAACGTTACACTATGAGGTCTTTCTTTTACTCTGTCCTACATATCAGGCTTCTAGGCTAAAACAGATCCAAGGTAAGATCAAATATCCTTCTGAGATGCTTATCTGCTCTGCTCCTCAGCACTACTGGTCTCCAAGGAGTCCTCAAACATGCTGCAGTAGCCTGGGCAAGGGTTTCATGCCCCTGAGGGCTTTGTTTCTTCCTCAAAGGCTCTTCTTCCTATCCCTCGCACTGCCTAAGTTGCAAGCTGCCCCTCTCATGTTAGCTCTGCAGGGTATTTCCTTCACCTTCACTGGAGATGTTGTCTGTGTGCTCTTCTTGCCTGCGTTGACAGCCATAAATTACTGGTGTGCCCTTCCTATTACTGCTTCTTCCCAGGCCTTCTCCACCCAAAGCATCATCCACGATAATCCTACGACAACTGTTTCCTCCAGCAGAACAACTTTCACTCCATTCAAACTGATCTTGGAAAAGTGGTAGCTTCTCCACCACCCCTGCCCCCTTCATCTGGATCAAAAGCATCTGCATGAGATGCTGCATTTCTATTTGAAGCAATCAGTTTACAAGCCTAGTTTGAAAATAAAGGTCCAACTCAGTAACATGTTACAATCAGCCTACCCAGAAAGAGTATTTTGGGAGTCTTTCTGGTGCTTGTCCTTTAGAGACCACAGAGAAGTTGCAGCATGATGCTAGAGTCCATCAGAAACTGTGCTCAATGCTTTCACCATGCTGAGACGCAGAGTAAGACCCTGCACCCCATTTGGATAAACACTTTCACAGTCACACAATAAATACCAGAACAGCAATATCCAGTGGTACAGCCAAGCACTCATCACAGCACAGGGAAGAGTCAGGACAGGCTGATTTGGGACAGCAAAACTGGGAGAAAAACACCTCTCCAGCAAACATAGAGCCAATGATGAGACACAAAAGATGTGAGTCACTGAATGAAGGCGCCTGCTTTTCCAGCACACATGTGGAGTTATTCTCACCTGAAATCAGTTTTTGGACAGCTAGAGAGTACATGCTGTTTCAAGCCAAATGTGCTTGGGTCCTTCTCCCAGGTAGGGAGTTATCTCAGGATTTATTAATGGGGAAAGCCACCGTGCTGACACATGTGCAGCACTGCGGTGAGAACAGCAGGGAAGGAGAAGCAGAAACACCTTTCTGATCCTCCCTTGGGAAATGGTCAAAAAAAGAGCAAGCTCACTGCCATCAGCCAGGGATGCCCAGCACTATCCAGTCAGCTCTCAGCCTAGTCTGCCCTCCCTCCCATGCCAAGATGGGAAATCCATTAAAGGGCTGCAAGCAACAGAGCCTCCACTGCTCCTCCCTGGAGGCATTTTCACAGTCAACTTGAGGAAATTGTTCCTGATATCCAGCCTAAATTTCCCTTTGTCGATCTTCACTTGAGCAGCGGAAAAGTGGGAGCTTTAATGAGACAAGCGGGGCCGCTGCAGGGGAAGGAGCCGTCAGTTTGAGCGAGGCAATGCACAGAGCTGTGGTTTGAGTGGAGCAGCTATTGCATGGAGCCCAGAATCCTACAAACTTGGGATGGAAAATGTCTATTAACTTTCCCAATGGACTAACGTAAGATTGTTCCCCCATTTTCCAATTCTTCCCCCAGTCCAGCTATTTGACTGGGACCAGAGCTCTGCTAAAAGATGAAGGGCTTGTGTTATTTATTTATTTTTCAAAGGAATTGCTGCATGTGGAATAAAATCTTAGGATTTATGGGCAGATTTTCTTGTTTCATCCAAGGACCACTGCCATTTTGCCTGCTGTGCATGGCTTCTTCTGCCCTGCACTCTCTTTCTGCCCAACCTTCCCCAGCTCTGGCACACATGCCACCACACGATGTGCATGGCCGCAAGTTGCTCTCAGCTTGTGCTTGAAAATAAGATACTTTGGGTCAGTAACAAAAGCGAAGACAACTGCTTTCTCCCACTGGAAGTTCACTGGATATGAGTCTGATTCCATCCTTCATAATTTTTTCACCTTTTAGCCAAAGAAAAAGTTTTTGCCAGCAGGTAAGACACTGCATTACTCACAGGAGTTTTCCCAGGACATGCAGACATGTGAGCAAGGGATACATAAAGGAATGATGGTACAGCCAAGTGGGCTCAGCCTCGGGGAGACCACGACTTCTGTTGCTTCCAGCAATTGGGACATTTGGGCCTTAAAAATCCATAAACTCTGAAAAAAAAAATTACCCTGGAGAAGAGGAGGCTCAGAGGAGACCTTATTGCTATCTACAACTACCTGAGGGGTGGTTGTAGCCAGGAGGAGGTTGCTCTCTTCTCTCAGGCAGCCAGCACCAGAACAAGAGGACACAGCCTCAAGCTGTGCCAGGGGAAATTTAGGCTTGAGGTGAGGAGAAAGTTCTTCACTGAGAGAGTCATTGGCTACTGGAATGGGCTGCCCAGGGAGGTGGTGGAGTCGCCGTCCCTGGAGCTGTTCAAGGCACGACTGGATGTGGCACTTGGTGCCATGGTCTAGCCTTGAGGTCTGTGGTAAAGGGTTGGACTTGATGATCTATGAGGTCTCTTCCAACCTTGGTGATACTGTGATACTGTGATCTTGAGACATGCACCTCAGCAAGCAGAGAAGCAATGGTTGGGGTCTAGGAGCAGAGGTCCTCTCTGCCTTACTCACCTGAACAGTATCAGCACTGTGTAACCTTGAATCCCCAAAACAAGCTGTCTGCTTCAGGGCTGCTCTGTGGGACAGCGAAGCTCCCATGCCGTGCTGCGTCACTGCAGCCACATCCCTCTCCAGTAGGGATGCATCCCTAATATGCCCATAGGCTCCCACAGGGTGATAAGAGACAGAGTCACTGCAACAGCTAGACTCTGCAGAGCTAACCCACCCCAGTGGATGGTTGTCTTAATTGCACACAACATTTATTCTTAACATGCACCCGTTGTTCTTAAATGTCAGATGGCTGCATGGCAGTGCTTTTCTAATCTGCTTCTACAAGCTTGTAAAGGCAAAGTAGCTGCATGCTCCCTGGAAACGTCAGGCTCTCTTTTCCTGAGGACCTGACATTCAGCAGGGTTCTACCACCGGAAGCAAGAGGGGGATGTGTTTGGCAGTGCCAGGCCAGAGGACTGAACAGGCAGGGATTGCTGTGATGCATTCCTCTTTCACCCTTGCCAGGTCAGGACAGTGCATTGCCCATCCAAAATCAGCACCCAGCTTCATGTGCAGAAAGGAGCAGGAAGGATGGCACTGGCTGACACCAACACCAAGTTCTGCAAGCTCATTAGGCAATGTTGTCTCTGTGCAGAGTGCCCTGTGATTAACCCCAAGCTCGCAGCCCTGGGATTCCCCTGTCAATGCCCTCACAGTGCCTTTTGATGTCACAGCCATACCCTTGCGGAATGAAGCCTAAGTGCGCAAGCTGCAAAAACTTCAATGAGACAGATCCATACCACAACATTTAAAAACATCCAACTTCATCCTCCCTGGGTCTGATGCAGTTTAGCAGCAGGACAAATGTGAATGAAGGGGAATGAAATAGAGATTTTCTCCATCTACTTACAAAATCTCAGGCAAGCGAGCGCACTGCACGGTACATTGCAAGTTTGGGATGTGGCAGGGTACCAACTACATTTTACATATTGCAAAACCACCTCCTCTGTGGCAGCTGAGATTTCAAAGCGTGAGCTTCGACCTTGTTAATACATTTTATGTACTGAGTAACTGCCAACGCTGCAAATAACAGCGGAAAAAAGGCTGTGATTTCAAAGACTTTAGTGCATGTCTGGATCTCCTATGAACTGGGACAGCCCCAGCTGCCTGCCTGGCCCTCCAACCGCTCTGCCACTCTTCATTACAGGCACAAGGAAGTGAGACTTAAACAATTTGAGGCGATGTAAAGAACTCGCATGCCAGACTAGGCAAATCAGGGCCAGGGATTCAAAAGAGGTTGAGGCACAGCCTTTCCACACCCCCTGTGGATAGCCCTAAGGATGAGTGAGTGACTCCCCATCTTTTTTATTTTCTCCTTGTAGAAAACATCAAGGCAGGTTTATGTTCCTTTGCCTGTGAAGGCAAACATCCCAAAAACACAGGAAAAGGACAGAGAGAGCTCATCAGAGAGCCCTTTCCACTGGTGGAAGCAAACCTAGATGGACAGATGGCTAGGGAAAGAGAGGAATCCTCACACGTTACATCCCACCCCATCTGGTCCCTTCAGAGTGACCCTCGGCCTGAAGGTCAACCCCCTCTGAGATACTTTATCAGATGCATAATTTGATTCCCTGACTCTCCCCCTTCACCCAACAAGGGAATAGCTGCCTCTGATAGCCCTATTTGCTAAATAAAACACTCCTTGAAGGCTCCACGCAATAATGTTTGCCCAGAGAATTGACATTCTTCCTCCTCCTATCAGCCCTGATGCTGTTTGTTTGTGAGTTAATAACCTGGACGCTCAGCTGAGCTATTGATCCTTTCTCAGAACAATCATTCTTCTGGGTTCAAAAATACACACAAAATCAAGGAACGAGCAAGCAGTGGCAAAATTAACTCAGCACTCGCAAGTGGCCCCACGGCCCTGGCTTTGCAGAAGGGCTTGGCTCCTTCCCAGCCGCTTGCCATGTCTTCTGCAGACACAACTCTATGAGGTTGGATTTATTTCTCCATCACTTTACACCGTGGAAATTCTGCTTTCATGACCCCAAATTAACATCTAGCTATAAATATTCATCACCCAACCAAGATTTTGTAGTAAGATAGCTGGTCCATGCAGGTGTCCAGGCTAGAAATTTCTAGCAGCAGTGGTGCATGGGTATCATCACCTTCAGTTACAGGAAATGTAGTGTTTCAGAGCCCCCGCTCCCCAGCTGAAGGAGAAAGGACACCATCAGATCAGTCCCTCCACCCAGGGCCAGGTGCTTTTCAGGCTTTTGTTATGTTAGTCAAGTCCTGATGTGCCAGATGCAAAGCAAAGCTCTAGGTTCCATCCATTCCCTCCTGACAGGATTTGCCTGGGAGTGGATCTCCCTCTGATACTGGCTATAATAAAACCCGACGAAAGGGAAGAATTAAGGTCTCTGCAATGCCCTCATCCTCCTTAACTGCTCCTTCACCAGCAGGGCACTGCACCACCTCTCCTAGGGGAATCCTCATCTGTGCCCTGATGTTGCATTTGAGCTTTGCAATCTGCTCACATGCCTCTGGCTAATTGTTCTTCAGACTGCTCTCTTCAGGAGAGATTTTCATGGCAAACAATCTATTTTTTCCCAAGCTGCAATTTTTTTTTTTTCCTTCAAAGCCTTTGATGTCTGGGAAAATAACAGGCAACCTCAACACACGGCTGAGCATCAGGCAAGGGCTGGGAAGCACTAAGCGGAAATGCATTTAGTTGTCTGGGTCAAAAACCATTTCCTTTGTTAAATGATTATTATTGTTCCAAGAGGATTTCAGTGGGAATTGAGGGTGCTTAGATGGATGGATTCACAGGTTTGCTGAGCTTCTATAAGGGTCTCTATATCCTCCACCATAATTCTACATCATAACTTCCAACACCAATAACTCTTCTATGACTCCCAACAGATATTCCTGTGCCTTCCAAAGCAATAACTTCTCAATGAACTCCAGACCTGCCAAATCGACTGTTTTCCCCCAGCGGACGCCTGCTTTTTGGCCCTTCTCACCACTCCCCCGGGAATCTTGACCCATTTACCTCTCCTTATAGTTCCAAGCTCAGCGCGAAGGGAGATGAGATCAGAAAGTGATCTGCCTTGGACATCAACAAATAACTCTGGCACTAAAAGCTTTCAGTCATCTCCCATTTTCCTGACTGCTCTGAGCAGCCAAGGATCTACATCGAGACCTGCTCACACCAGGCCCCCGTCTGAGCAAACCTTCGCCCATCACACGCTGCCCTTTCTCCTACTTCTCATTTCTTCCCATACCTGAAAATTGTAAGATATGAGCGCATTGCAGGTCTCCCCTGGAGAAATTACTTTAAATTATTCACCAGGGCTAGAAAACAAGCACTTACAGGAGAAATAAATTGCAATGAATTTTTTTGGGTTGCTAAGCCTCCCAGTCCAGCCGTAAGAGCCACACGCCAAGAACAGCGGCACAGAGCTGCTACCTCTATGTGCACTTGATCTTAACGATGTGTTAATTAAGGTAAGGTTAGAGCTGCTCGTTACCTTATTATTTTTGGTTCTATCAGAGTAATGCTTTTTTTTTTCTCTTTTTTTTCCTTTTCTCAACCCCTTTTGTGGTTTTAACTCACAAATTATTTCAAATTCTGGTAAAAACAAATGCACAGAAGCAGCCTCTGCTCCTTTACAGGGGACCTTGCTCTGAGAGAGAAGAAAGGCTTTTGAGAGTGTGTTTGGATCAAAAATGAACATATGTAAGAGGAATAGAATGATATGTAGCATAGAATCATAGAATCAACCAGGTTGGAAGGGACCTCCAAGATCATCCAGTCCAACCTAGTACCCAGCCCTAGCCAATCAAT
>WAAF01016879.1:137873-173726 GCA_013400475.1 Tricholaema leucomelas
GCTGGGGAGGGACTATTTACACGGTCTAGTAATGTTAGGACGAGGGGGAATGGGTTTAAGCTGGAAGAGGGGAGATTTAGACTGGATGTTAGGAGGAAGTTCTTTACAGTGAGGGTGGTGCGCCACTGGAACAGGTTGCCCAGGGAGGTTGTGGATGCTTCCTCCCTGGAGGTGTTTAAAGCCAAGCTGGATGAGGCCTTGAGCAGCCTGCTCTAGTGGGAGGTGTCCCTGCCTATGGCGGGGCGTTGGAGCTGGGTGATCCTTGAGGCCCCTTCCAACCTAAACCATTCTATGATTCTATGATTCTATGATTGCTGCAGTCTAAACTAGCTGCTAACATCCGGGAAAGTGATGTCAGCCTTTGCTCTGCAGCCACAGCTAAAATGGCAAACAAAACATCAGGTAGCATGTAAAGACCCAGGATTACAAAATAGATCTCTGTGTAAATCAGTGGCATGCTCCAATCAGTCCTGGATATCCCGCATGACGAAAAGCTGCTGTTCAGAGACGGGCAACAAAAGCGATGAAGTGTAGAGAAAGAGCAGAGTTTGGGGCTTCAATTTACAGAGGAGGCAGAAAAACAGGAAGAGGAAGAAGGTGCAGGGAGTAACAGAAGACAGCCAACATTTGCATGAATACAACAAGAGCAGAAGAATTGACAAAAGCAAAAAGGAGACTTAAAGAAGTGTGGACAGCAGGTCAAGGAAGGTGATTTTCCCCCTGTACTCTGCTCTGGTGAGACCCCACCTGGAGTACTGTATCCAGTTCTGGAGCCCCTATTACAAGAAGGATGTGGACATGCTGGAGCGTGTCCAGAGAAGGGCCACTGGGATGCTCGGAGGGCTGCAGCACCTCTGCTATGAGGACAGACTGAAAGAGTTGAGGCTGTGCAGGCTGGAGAAAAGGAGGCTCCCAGGTGACCTTCTTGTGGCCTTTCAGTATCTGAAGGGGGCCTACAAAAAAGCTGGGGAAGGACTTTTGAGGATATCAGGGAGTGAGTGACAGGACTAGGGGGAATGGAGCAAAGATGGAGGTGGGTAGGTTCAGGGTGGACGTGAGGAGGAAGTTGTTCAGCATGAGAGTGGTGAGAGCCTGGAATGGGTTGCCCAGGGAGGCGGTTGAGGCCCCATCCCTGGAGGTGTTTAAGGCCAGGCTGGATGAGGCTGTCACCAGGTTGATCTAGGGTAGGGTGTCCCTGTCCATGGCAGGGGGATTTGAACTAGATGATCCTTATGGTCCCTTCCAACGCTATGATTCTAAGATTTACACACATGTAGCACAGCTGTGCCATCTCCAAGCATCCTGTGGACTCACAACTAGGAAGACCTAAGAGTACATGCTAAATGCTAAATCTAAGAAGACTCATTGATGCATGGTGGCACTGTCAGATGGTGGATGAAGGAAGGACCATGCCACAGAAAAAGCACCAAGGCTGAGGGAGAGACCATCCTGAGGTCTTATAGACAAAAGCTATGTCCAGCCAGGATAACACGAGCTGTTCTCTGCAGGAGGTTGCTCCTTCTTGGGCAGAGCTAAGGTTCAGCCCATGTCTGGCAGCAGGCAGACACTTGTGCCCTGCACCTCATAGTGGTGTTTTAAGTATTTATTGACTTGGTTTCTCTCTCTCCACATATCTCCCTCAACCTTTGATGAGGACCACTGCTTCCAGCACACTGCTATGAAAGTGATGTCCACACGGCTTTCAAGGGCAGAGCTCCCCATCTTCCCCAACAACATGGGGATGCTTCTCAACATTGTACCCCTCACATCCATCGGCTGCATCCTAAAACCACAGCTGCCCAGGGGCGCATGGGCAGACACAACCCCTCTCCATCTCTCCTCTGTCCGTTTTACCGAGAGCCGGTGATTTCCCAGCTGATGAACACATTACCACCTCATTCGGCAATGCCTCAGAGGTGCTCACGTTTCAGGCCCTGGTGAGAAAAAGATGAAGTATGAAAATCCCTTTCCTTTCCAATCCAGGCCTCCCAGCACTGGCCAAGGAGCAAACACAAAACGCCTCAGAAAAGACAAAAGAACACCGGATGTGAGAGGCTGTGCCGAAGCCGCACCACATGCAGGTGTCAGGGAAAAAGTCTCCCTTCTCCCGCACCAGGCTGCTATCTCCACCCTGCAAAGACTTCTCCTGAGGGGCTGATATCCAGAGATGACCCTCTCTTTCCAAAAGAGAGGACCACACAGAGAAGCAACATAGGATTCACCTGTCCATGTCCATTGGTATCAAAAGTATCTGGAAACCGTATCTAGCTTTGGAGGACTCAAATATGTCCATGCTGACACAAACTGCTGTGCATGTGAGACCCTGCCAAGATATTACCTCATGGTTCAGTGACAAATATCAATCACTGGAGGCGTTTTTATCCCAGACATCCCGAGGAAACACACAGTCCCTTTCCCCTGCCCTCAGAACTGTAGCAAAGGAAGAAACACATGGGGTTAGGCATTTTAACACTACACCTGGGCGTCTCCTGGTGACAGCCCTGCCAGCAAGCAACCGTTCTTCAATTTTATGGGTTTGTTTTTCCCAGATAGGGTGCAACACATTAAAACCCATGAGATACACCAGGAGTTCATCCTTCTTTGGCCAGTGGTTCTAGAGCCCCCATTCAGGGTGTTATTTAGGCAAAGACAAGGTGATGGAGAAAATGTCTGATCTTGCTCCAGAAGAATCACAGAATGTTAGGAGCTGGAAGTGACCTCAAAAGATCATAGAATCAACCAAATGGGAAGAAACCTCCAAGATCAGCCAGTCCAACCTTGTCACAGAGGGGGATTCTGCCGCCTACGCCGATTTGTAGTGGAGGGGAGAAATTAATTGGTGCGAGATAATATGTATAAAATATATATTTATTAACTTCAATATTCTGAACTCTTGCCACCCCCAACCACTGTATTTTAATATTTAAAGGATCCCTACATGGTCATGAAGTGGATTAATACCACAATTAATAACTAGTAAAAAATCAACTATAAACAGAGAGAGGAGTTTTTCCCATGGCTTAATGCCGCCTGGGGTGTATACACTATTTGCCCAGCAGAGTGGGCTGAAACTCTTTCTGCTCTGTGGCAGGAGGCAATAGGAATTACAGAGGCATTAAAGCTTTTACTCACAATTCTGATTAATTATCAATAATCATCAATCACCCTCCAGGGCTATGGCACAGCCTATTACTAGTGTCCAAACCTTCAGGGGAGTCTTTGCCTGTGGACTTTGAGGCTGGAATCCTCCTGGCTTCAGGGGAAAGGAGAATCTTCCCTGATTCTGGGGAAATGACAGTCTCTGACCTTGTTATCCTGGAGAAGGACACAGTCTCTGCCCTTGTCTCCTGGCTTCTTCTGGACACTCTGTCCGTCCAGGGACTGTTGGCAGGACCTCAGGTGCAGGAGAAGGATGCCGTGCAGTCTGAGCACGTTATCACGCTCGCTGGTAGGCCGATCGCATGCAGACAAGAGGGGTCTGCTTCCTGGTAACTCAGCGGCAACGGCGCTTACCAGGCAACGATAAGGCAGCAGGCATACAGTAGGACGCACGGCTGCATGGAGTCTGAGCTCCGTAATAACAGCAAATAGGCATAAGCAAGAGGCTGGTGAGTCTAAAGCCTCATAATGAGCGAGGTGTGCCTGAATGTGAGCGATCGTGAGCAGGGGGAGCCCAAGCATGGGGCCTGAGTGTGAGTGAGTGCATGCTGGTGAAGCAAGAGAGCGGGAGAGAGCATGAGAGAGCGGGAAGGCAGGCGAAGCACCTTGTTTACCTGTGTAGCTCTACTTATCAAGTGTGGGCCAAGATTAATGGCCCTTTGGCCACTAGAATAACCAACCACGTTTTGTCAGTCAGCCGAACAATACCATAATAGGCAAAATCACAAGCCTAGTACCCCCAAATATGGGGAGAGCATAGGTGGGCCACACGCTAAGCGCGTGGGCTTATGCAACCTGTTTACAACCACCTTATACAACCTGTTTACAACCTGGACCTTAGGCAGGCCAGACTTTGTGGCACCAGGCCTATTGTGCCCCTTTTGTGCTTGTTTACCCATTTAATGTGTTTACCTCTGGTTTAGGCAGGAAAACACGTTTGGGCAAGGTAAGCAAAAAATAAGCCTATTCTCAGGCCTTCAGGCCCTCCACAACACACCTATCACCCAGCCCTGTCCAATGAACTAGATCATAGCACTAAGTGTCTCATCCAGTCTTTTCTTGAACACCTCCAGGGATGGCAACTCCGCCACCTCCCTGGGCAGCCCATTGCAATTGCAAATCATCCAGTCCAACCCCTCTGCCAGAACAGGATCACCTATACCGGATCACACAGGAATGCATCCAGGCAGATCTTGAATACCTCCAGAGAGGGAGACTTCACAACTGCCCTGGGCAGCCTGTTACAGTGGTCTATCACTGAAAAAATCTCCTCATGGTTATGTGGAACTTCCAGTGCCTCAACTTCCACCCATTGCCCCTTCTCCTGTCATTGGGCATCACCGAGCAGAGCTTGGCTCTATCCTCCTGGCACTCACCTTTTACATATCTATAAATACTGATGAGTCTCAGTCTCCTCTTCTTCAAGCTAAAGAGCCCCAGCTCCCTCAGTCTCTCCTATTAAGAGAGATGTTCCACTCCTTTAATTATCTTTGTGGCTCTGTGCTGGACTCTCTCAAGCAGTTCTACATCCTTCTTGAACTGAGGGACCCAGAACTGGACACAATATTCCAGATGTGGCCTCACAAGGATAGAGAGGGAGAACTTCTCTCAACCTACTAACCACAACCCTTCTAATGTGCCCCAGAATGGCATTTGCCTTCTTGACCACAAGAGCACATTGCTGGCTCATGGCCATTCTTCCATCCACAAGGACCCCCAGGTCATTTTCCCCTTCACTGCCCCCTAGCAGGTCAGTCCACAACCTGTACTGATACCTGAGGTTGTTTCTTCCTAGGTGCAAGACTCTACACTTGCCCTTGTTGAATTTCATTCAATTTCTCCCTGCTCAACTCTCCAGTCTATCTCTCTGAATGGCAGCACAACCTTCCTGTGTGTCAGTCACTGCACCCAGCTCTGAGACATCAGCAAACCTGCTGACAGTGCATTCTGTGCCCTCATCCAGATAATTAATGAATATATTGAACAGAACTGGTCCCAGTACTGACACCTGAGGGACTCCACTAGTTACAGGCCCCCAACTAGACTTCATCCCATTGACCACAATTCTCTGACTTCTTTCCTTCAACCAGTTCCAAATCCACCTCACTACCTGATCATCCAGACCACACTGCCTTGGTTTACCTGCAAGGATGCTGTGAGAGAATGTGTCAAATGCTTTACTGAAATCAAGATAGATCACACTCACAGCTCTACCATCATTTGCCCACCTGATTATGTCCTCATAAAAGGCTATCAGGTTAGTCAAACATGACTGCCCCTTGGTAAACCATGTTGGCTGCTCCTAATGACTCTCTTGTCTTTATTGTGCCTAAGGATAGCACCATGAATAAGTTGCTCTGTTACCTTCCTGGGGATGGAGACAAGGTGGATAGGTCCTCCTGTGTTCTCCTTCTTACCCTTTTTGAAGACTGGAGTGATATTTGCCTTCCTTCAGTCCCCAGGCACCTCTCTTGTCCACCATGACTTATAAAAGATGGTGGAGTGTGGTCTGGTAATGACCTCCTCCAGCTATCTCAGCATCTGTGGTGCATGCTTTCAGGACTCACAGATTTATGGATGTTCACATTTCTTAACAGTTCCCTAACTCAGTCCTCATCAACCAAGGAAATCTCCTCCTTTGTTATGCCTTCCTCTGGGGCACCAGGGGTCCGGGGCTCCTCAGGACAGTCTCCAGCAGTATAGTTGGAGACAAAAAAGGCATTCAGTAACTCTGCTGCCTTTGTGTCCTCTGTCACCAGAGCACCCACCTCGCTCAGCAGTGAGCCTGCCTGGCCTCTAGTGCCTCTAGTTTTTCCTGCAGTGTATTTGAAGACGCCCTTTCTGCTGTCCTTGACCTCCCTTGCAAGGTTGAATTCCAAGGCCTCAGCCTTCCTAACTGCCTCCCTACATCCTCTCACAATGGTCTTATACTCCTCCCAAGTGCCCAGCCCCTCCTTCCATGATCTGTAGACTCTCTTCTTCCACTTGACTTTGCTCAGCAATTCCCTTCTTAACCATGCAGATCTCCTGGCTCCCTTTCTCAATTTCCTACTTGCTGGAAGGCTCTGATCCTGAGTTTGGAAGAAATGGTCCTTGAGTATTAACCAACTATCAAGGGACCCTTTGCCTTTTAGTACTCTGTCCCATGAGATTTCCCCTAGTAGTTGCTTCAAAAGGCCAAAACTGGCCCTGATGAAGTCCAAGGTTGTGGCATTCTGTTCCTGCTGCACAAGATCCTGAACTCCACCATCTCATGATCGCTGCAGCCAAGGCTGCCCTCAACCTTCACTGCTTCAACCAGACCCTCCTCACTGATGAAGTCCAAGGCTGTGATCCTGCTTGCTATTCTGTTCCTAAGAGGCACCTCGGACAGCCTTCATCTTCATCGAGATCCTCGTGAAAGTCATCATCTCTGTCAGCACCTCAGGTCAGCAGAGACTGATGTTCCCTGCAAAGTCACGAATCTCCTCCTTGAAAGGATTTTTGGAAGGGAAAGGGGTTTCTAACAGTTATGGCACTGTTCCTCCCCCTGACACCCCTGTAACCCTAAGCAGAGCAAAAAAAAAAAAAAATCCCAGAGCTCTGTTCCAGGCTGTTGTGGGCTTTTTTTCACCCCATAAATAGAAATGGGTCAATCACACCAAATCCATGCAGGATTTTGTGGAAAGTGCAAAAAGACAAGGGACAGAGGTTTGTTTATCAGCGACAGGCCAGCCCTGCCTTTATGACATCAGTGAACTCACAGCATTTGAACTTTTGTTTAGACAGACAGGCCTGTGTATTTAGAAATCCTTGAAACCCATCCATCTGCAAAGACAGCAACTCTCCATAATGCAAAAGCTCTAGCTGGGATGCTGAGCTCAGCAGATCTCTCTACAAACGATTCCTATTAAAGTAAAAAATCACAATGCAAGCGTCTATTAGACAATCCAAGCCTGACATAAAAAAGGAATTAAAAAAACATAATAGGTTCATGCCAGCCTTCTTTTCAGAACACTGAGTAGCTCATGGAAGGCACTGGGACACCCATTCTCCATTGCCTACCTGATGCCCAAACTTATCCTCCACTGGATCCTGGGACATCTTGGCTCAGCCATCTTGGTGGAGGTCTGCTCAGCTCCTCAATGCCTCTAGAGATGGAAACTTCAATATACTTACCTGCCAGTCAGTCTGGACGTCCACTGGCCCTCCCTGTGAGGATCAGCAATCCTGGAACCCAGCCTGAACCTCCTCTTGTTGAATTTTATGCTCAAGGTTTATTCCCCCAAGACATGAGGGCTGGTTTCTCAGGAAGCTCTTTGCTTCTCTGAAAGTTTACAGTTATTTCGGGTTTTCTATTCTCCAGCTTCACCACTCTCAGGCTGTGGCCTTGAGATGTGGGACATAAGCAGATCCCTGAATGGTTCATCTGCCCCTAGCAGCAGCAAAGCACTGAGCCAGCAGTGCGCACTTGCAGCCAGGAGGGACAACCAGATCCTGGGCTGCATCAGGAGAAGTGTGGCCAGCAGGTCAGGGAAGGTGATTATCTCCCTCTGCTCTGCTGAGACCTCACCTGGAGTACTGTATCCAGTTCTGGAGCCCCCATTACAAGAAGGATGTGGACATGCTGGAGCATGTCCAGAGAGCCACTGGGATCATCAGAAGGCTGCAGCACCTCTGCTATGAGGACAGAGTGAAAGAGTTGGGGCTGCTCAGTCTGGAGAAGAGAAGGCTCCCAGGTGACCTTCTTGTGGCCTTTCAGTATCTGAAGAGGGCCTACAAAAATCTGAGGAAGGTCTTTTTAGGCTACCAAAAGGGAGTGACAGGACTAGGGGGACTGGAGCAAAGATGGAGGTGGTTCAGGCTGGCTGTGAGTAGGAAGTTGTGCAGCAGGGGAGTGGTGAGAGTCTGGAATGGGTTGCCCAGGGAGGTGGTTGAGGCCCCATCCCTGGAGGTGTTTAAGGCCAGGCTGGATGAGGCTGTCACCAGGTTGATCTAGGGTAGGGTGTCCCTGCCCATGGCAGGGGGATTTGAACTAGATGATCCTCGTGGTCCTTTCCAACCCTGCCTCATTCTATGACTCTATGATTCTAAACTCACCACAGGTTATAGGTGGAGCCTTACACCAGCCTTGTTCCCAATTCCACCATCATGAAGAAAAGGCATGGCTACCTGGACCAAAGGAGACACACGACCATCCTAGCCAAGAATCTAAAGGCCACTTGAGGCCAGAGCCAGCTGAAAAAGAGCCCTTCCTGAAGCTTTCCTGCAAGAGAGTGGGATGTATGGGGGAGCAGTGTGTGGTGCCCTGTTCCCTCTACCTCCTGGCGTATTGGGCAGCAGCAGCATGCTTAACTTCCAGCCCCCAGCCTCCTGCAGAGCTGAAACCAGCAGATTATCACATTAGCGCTTCAAATGTTTAATTTCCTGCTCCAATTACACCAGTTTTGCAGCAGCAGCAGAGGCAGGAGGGGGAACAAACGAAAACAAACTGGGTGCTCCTAAATAAACCCAGAGTGACTTCAAGACCACCAGGTTTCCTCTGCCACTCTCCTGGCCAGCCAGGTGGCTGGATGCAGGCATGAGAATCACCCAAGTGCCAGCGTTTTGGGCCGGCATCACTCTGCATCCCACTGCTTAAATGAAAAGGTCCTTTGCTTCAGCTGCTCTGTCAATCTCCACAGTGCTGAAGAAACATTTGCTGCACCACAAGAAAAAAAAAGGCAGCTGGTGTTGGCAGAGCAAAACAGTATCCTGCTGCACAGTGCAGCTGGGGTAAGCACTGAGGGGGGAAAGGGGATGGGGTAGGAAAAGGGCAAAAATAGTGGGAGTAGGGAGAAGAGGGCATAGGAGCACAGGGAAGCGAGGTAGCTTAAGATGGGTGAAAAGCATAGAGAGGAATTAAGGGAGAGCAAAAAAGAAAACCAACAGGTGAGAGCAAAAGCAAGGGAGAAAGACAGCAGGGAGCAAGTCAGGGCATTGCAAATGAAAGAAGGATGAGTGAGGAAGGAGAAAAGTGCTCAGGACACTTCAGGCTGTGGCTGCATGCAGGCTCCAGTGGAGTTGTCTCCACCTGGATGTTCCCTCTGTCGTACCTATCAGGTTGCTCAGTCCTCTCCAGCAGAAAAGAGAGAGATAGAGAAGAAAGACAACCCAACCTATGTGTCTTGCAGGGCAGTAAGTCCATCTTGAGCTGCACACAAGTGATACTGAAAAAAAAAATAAACCTATACCTGAGCAACTGCAGAACGTGTCTGGTTGAAAGAGACCTCAAGATCATCCAGTACAACCTGCAATGCAATACTGAAGGATCAACACCAAACCACATCCCTAAGTACCAGGTACACAGGCTGCTTCAACACCTCCAGTGATGTGATTCCACCAATGCCCTGGGCAGATCATTCCAATGTTTGATAATCCTTTCAACGAAGAAGTATTTCCTAATACCCAGCCTAAAGCTCCACTGGTGCAGCTTGAAACCATTTCCTCTAGTCCTGTCTCTTTGCCAGTAAGGAGAAGAGGCTGCCCCCTCCTTGCTCCAGCCTTCCCTCAGGTAGCTGTAGAAAGCAATGAGGTCTCCCCTCAGCCCCCTCTTCTCTAGACACAACAACCCCTCGGATGCTCCCCATAGGCCACAAGCTTCAGGCCCTTCACCAGCCGCGTTGCCCTTTTCTGGACATGCTCCGACACCTTAAAATCCTTCCTATAGTAAGGGCCCCAGAACTGAACACACTACTTGAGGTGTGGCCTCAGCAGCGCTGAGTGCAGGAGTATTACCACCTCCCTGTTCCTGCTGGCCACTGTGTTTCTAATACAAGCCAAGATACCATTGGTTTTCTTGGTTGCCTGGGCTTGAGAGCCCCTGTGGCTCTTTGCAGAAAAAAGCAGCACTCTGGAACTCAAAACTCCATGGAAAACACACCATGATGGCTCTGCATCATTCCACTTCACCTCATGGGGTGAAGATGAACACCCATTGCCCTTTATTGGACTGGGGCAGGGGATCCTGGCTGCCCACAGAACCGGGGATGCTTTCCCCCGGTGTCCTTCCCAAAGGCTTCCCACAGCTGCCATTATTTATAGCCTGCTGAGCGTGCACGCCACGCCAAGCTCACCCAAGCACGTGGGGAAGGAGGTGAGGAAAAAAGGACTGACCTTGGGGTCAGGGCCAGAAATAGCTGCCAGCAGCCAGAAATAGCTAGTACCATTTTCAGCCTTGGTTCTTCGAGAGCCACTGGATTGGAGCAGTGTTTCCAAGATTCAGGTCCAGCCAGGACAGGATGGATTTCTCCTTTGAACTCGTGATACCTGCACTGCAAGATGTCCTTGTAGTTGCTCTCCATCCCCAAAAAAATTGCTGGGTGGATGGAGCAGGTGGGAAAGAGTAGGAAAGCAATCCAGTGGTGGGGAGGGGATGATTGACCTCCGGAAAATGTGCTGGAAAAGCAAGGGAGGCAAGTCCTGAGGAGGAACGGGTTTCAGCACCTGCTGCTGTGAAGCCTGATGCTGACCTGGAAAGAGGTGACACAGGGGAGCAGATTCCATGTGATTTTGGCAGCATGCAGTGATTGGCGTGCAGCTCAATGACTCTTTTGGGTGCCTGTGAGAATCTCAGCACATGAGATCAATGTGGACAGTGTGCAAGGCGCAGAGACCATCACGTGTGCTCACCAAGAGGGCTGTGAGCAGAGGGAATCACCTCCTCACCCTAGGCTTGCAAGGTATGGACATTGTCCCCATTCCTCCAAGCATGTGTACATGTGAGCATATGTGCCCATTTGCACGTGCAAGCACAAAGCTTGGTGCCAATGCTTCCATTTCAGATGCAAAAGACCTCCCTGACTGCCCTGGCAAGACTCACCTACAAATGCCCTTGACCTCAGCACATCCCCTTCACCAATCACCTTGCTCTATGCTCAGCTATGCCTGCTCTGAGATAGGGCTGAATGTTGTTCTCTGTTTGGGAATGGTGGCTGAACACTTCACACCAAAATTGCTGTTGGTTATGGAAACCACAAGAATGAGAAAGCCTTATTCTGTTGTCAGAGGCAGACTTCAGTGACTGACCCTCAAGCACCACATCCAGGGGCCAAGGCTTGGGTAATTACATGAAAGCAGCCAGGGGAGGCTGGCACAGCCAGTACAGAGAGCTGAAATCCCTGGCCCACTGGCCTGTGAAGTAAACTGCCTTGAGCTCGAGCTCCTTGCAGAGTGGAGATACTCACTCCCATATGACCAAGAGTAGATTTGGGCAACTCTTCTCTTATCCTTCCTCTGCACTGCCCTCCTTGGAGAGCTTTCGAGTAATAGTGCTGAGGATGTCCATGTGAACACACTGTTAAGGAGCTAGGCAGGGTGAATCCAGAGAGGTTGAGAGGCAAGCCATGGGATGCACAGCATCAGGCAGGTTTCACTGAGTGGCACTAATTGTGCTTGCACAGCTAGGGAGCAACGGAAGAGCCAGAAAAGGCAGGGAGAACAAACATTAAAATAAAGGATGCTCTAAGTAAATGGTTAACTGGAAAACACATGGCACTGGTCCAGACCTTCTATCTCCTGCAAAAATAAACATGCATGCAGATATTTCTGGGGGTGTTGGCGATTGTACAAGGCTGGTGGGTACAGTTCTGATAGGTGTTCCCCACCATCCCCAGGCATCTCACCTTCATCTGGCAGTTTCACTCACAAATATGACTGGTGGCCTGATAGATCCATGCCCTACCAAAGTGGCCTGAAGAGCCACAGTGCCAGGTTCTGCTGTGAGCACGCAGCACCTCTGCAGCATGCACCAGCATGCACCAGGGGGAAACAGAATCATAGAATCATAGAATGCACCAGGGGGAAATCATCAATTAGGCAGCACCAAAGCTCCCCCACTTCAAACCCATTCAGCAACAGCAGAAGTAGTTTGAAGTTTTTCCTGTTTGCAATACTCCCCTAAGCTCAGACCATGTCAACCAAGGCCTCGGAAGGCAACAGCTTAAGGCCATCAGTTCTAGCAGAGCTGTGCTCCAGCAGAGCCTGGACAAAAGCAGGGAGATTTGTGCATGTACACCTGGGGCAGAGCTGGCCCCAAGGAGCCTACAAAAGCTTCCCCCCCCCCTACTCCAGCATGCAACAAAACTGAGCCTCTGGTCCCTGGGCAGGTTGGCTTGTTTTGTTTAATAGCGTCCTGCCTTGTAAGGCAAGCCCCCATGGTGCCCAAATAAGCTGAGTATTTTTGGCCACTCTCTCTGCAGCCTTGGGCTGGCCTTTGGGAAATGCATACCCTGAAGCCCTCCGTGCCCGGTAATTGAAGAGGCTGCTGCTCCTCCGGGCCAGAAAAGGGATTACAGGACACGCTTAAGGGCTTGAATTCATAACCTTCAGCCTCCCTCGGAGCTCAGAAACTGCGGCAGCAGCACCGCTAGCTGGCAGCACAGTCAGCTGGCAGCACCGTCACCCATCTCCATCCTGGGCATTCAAAGGGCACGGCTGGCACTTGGGCTTCAAGCTGAGGCAGCGCACACCACTCCTCTGAGCTGCTCACAATTAACTGCTTTTGAGACAGCGAGGAGACAAATTACTATAATTTAACAAATAGACTTTATCTTAAAACAAGCACCTTACTCAACACCTATTGATTCCTGCTCCCCCTCTGGAGAACTCTCCTCAATTAAGTTATCAGGTCCCTAATGCCCACGTAAAAATGAGCCTGCTTCAGTGTCTCCCAGAAAACCTCATCAGTGCAGGAGCACAAACCCCAGCTGCCAAGTTTCCTTTTTACCCCTGAATTAGCCAGAGATAAAATTTATCTTGGTGGTAGACAGCAGAGCGTTTTATCTGCATCTTTCCCACTGCCACACAGCTTGCTGACAGCTTGCATTTTGCCCATCCTCTTCCAAGCTGCTGATGGTTATTCACAAAAGCCAGGAGGACAGTGGCTTCCACAGAGAGGACACTGATGAGAGCACAGACTCTTGTTGGTTTCTTTTTTTGGCTGGTAGTCCTTGCAGATCTGATCCCTGGATGCTGGGGCAGAGGAGCGTGCTGCAGAAAGGAGTGCTGCCGGTAGCACTTCATTGCTCTGAAGCACTGGCATAGGTGTTCCATGGGCTGCCCTGTCCCATTTCCATTAGTTTTGGAACACTTTGGAAACAAGCAAGCAGCTTCAGATCTGTGCTTGCATACACACAGTCAGATGTCTACCCCTGGAGGCACCTACATCCAAGGTTACTGACAAAGTCTTCAGAGGTCTCGGCAGTATAAACCTGACAGAGTCAGCTGTGCAGGGGCATTAACAGGGTAAAAAAGAAGGAAATAGAAAGGAGTTACCAAAACTAAGTCACCAAGAGATGGGATGGCTACATATAGGATATAATGGCCGCCCACAGGATGGTCCTGTGACATGCTAGCACTCAGGACATGGCTCTGTGCACCTCTCCCTTTGATCAGGCAGCCCCCAGGGTTTTGTGAGGATTCTGACTAGCTGAAGTCCTGGCTGATGAAGAAGACATTCCAACTTAAAAGCTGTTGCTCCTGCCTCGTTTCGAGTTCTGCTGGCACAGGACACAGGCTGAGCAGCCTGAAATGCACTGCATTAGCATGCCATGCCTCAGTTTCCCCATTAGCACAAACAGCCTGGATGTTGGTGACACCTCTGCTAAGCAGAGAAAGAGCAGCGGAGGCCCCAGGGACACGGTGTGTTTGCAGCCAAGGGGAGTTTGCTTTCCCTCCTGAAAGCAGGTGCAGTTAGTATGACAGGTCCTCCCCCGCAACTCGGCAAAAACACCAATTAAGCTGCTAGTGTTAATACACAGGATGCCATCATCGCCGTGGCATAGTCACGTTTCCCCCCTGCTCCTCAGTGGGGCGCTCAGAGGTGTGCAAGTTCATCCAAGGCTGCTGTGCCCTACAGACCGTCTCGGAGACCCTGTGGGGAAGCTAAGGAGAGAACAAAGGGAAGGTGAAAAAGCCCTGGGCATGCACTAGCACCATGGAGTGGGGATTCAGCTGCAGGACAGCCGACGGTGCCTGAAAATCCTGTGATTTTGCATTTCCAACACCACAGCCCAGCTAGGGGAAGGACTTCTATCCAAAGGCTGCGTACCAGGAGACCAGGGGACGGCAGTTGAGGGGAAAGACAGCCCTGAGAAACACAGCAGCAGGGCGAAAAAGACGCAAGAGAGGCTGTGGTGCCAGAGATTAGGAAGGGATCTTTGAGATTTAACAGAGACTGAGGAGCTAGACCTAATTACACGCCACACACTCCGGCAGCGAGCCACCGGCTGCTGTTTGTTTCACCGATGCAGTGCGTAGCTTTGATAATTGCTGCCACGTAGTGGGGATAATCTTCCCCTCACTATCTCCCAGCATTTATTTCACTGCAGGGGGAGTCGCAGCTGGCTCTGCAGAGAGCCCTGCACCCATGAGCAGAGTTGGGAAGGTTTAGAGATGCAGATACATGCATCAAGATCAGCCCTGCAGCAAGGGTGCACAGAGGTGGTTCTGGGCAGGGTGCGTGGCTGTCTTTGTGAGTGCCCTATGGGAGCATCCCACCTAAAAAGTCTCCTTGCAAGGGAGGACTCAGTCCTCTTCACCAGTGAAGCCGGTGTCATTTATTGATAGTGTTGCTTTGAGGCAGGCAGGGGACTAAGCAGATGCATGAGAAAGGCTCTGCAAAGCATAATAAAAGCAAGAGGAAAAGCCACACTCATAAAATACCAAAAGCCAGGAGTTAATAGAGGGCACTGATGGTGCCATGGCTCTCTTCACCGCCCTGAAAGGACCTCAAATGATCTCAGGCTTTGCAATCATTTTACCCATGCCATGAAACCTGGGCATCCTTTGCTTGTTCATAGGAGGACTAAGTGGCCTCTCTGACCTGGGCAAGGGGCAGCGCTGTGTCCCTGATGGAGCTGCTATGAGGATGGTGGCAGGCATGGAGTGGTGAGCTCCCCCCAGTCCCCACCATCTCTGGAACGTCAATCAGGCACCTGCCAGTGAAGCCAATTCACTTCCATTTGGAAAATTAAAGAGATAAAATGAATCGTTTGCTTAATTTGAAAGGGTGGCAGGAAGCAAAGGCGCCTTGGGTCTGTGCCAGCGTGCAGAGGTCTGCTGCTTCTGGCTCGACTGCAGGTTTCACTAAGGGAAACATCATCCTTTCCCCCTCCTCTGACCAATCAGCCCCTGTCTGGGAGGCTGCAGGGGCTCCCAGTCTGCTCCTATCAACCCCCTAGCTTCAGGACTGCAAGTGCAAGAGTGCTCAGCACACTGACATCCCCCACAAACCACATCCAAGGGCCACAGTGACCAGTTGGCCTGGGAACACTGTCCTGCCACCAGCTAGAAATGTGAAATAGTCAGCATCACTTGTTGTCATCACCACCTCCTCAGGGACACCTGAGTTTTGTGGCTTTGAGGTGCTGGTCTCCAGGACTGACTCACTGCCATGGTATGAGATGGGAAGGAGGAAGTAAAGGCAGAGGTGGAAACAACTGAGAGGTGCAGGACAAGCAGTCCCATAAATGCCTACTTTCTACATACACATGAAGGCTTTGGAAATGGCTCCATGCCCAAATTTTCTTGATTTGGGGGAAGGGGGATTAGTATTGCTCTCTGTCACAATTCAGGCAAACTTCTGCTCACTTGAGTTGGTCTCATCCAGGCTTTGCAGCACCACAGTCTGCAGGCTCTACTCCTTCTTCATCCTGTGAAGGGAGGAGGAGCCACTGGGAGAGCACTCTGCCCTTCAGCTGGCTCTCTGAGACAGGACTGAACCCCAGGCTGTGTCCTTCCCCCTCCCCAATGTGTCTTCCTCACTTGCAAGTCACAAACATCATCTCTCATTGTTTTTATCCCCCTCTTTCTCCCCCTGCAACCAAGGCGAATCCCCAGATCCCAGTTTCCTGCCAAAGACACGTGCACCTGCAGAGCAGCTGGTGCCAACATCCAGAGCAGAGCCAAGCACAACAATCGGGCTAAAGAGCCCTCACTGCACAGAGACCAGCTTACAAAAACAACCGTATTTCACCCAAACTCTATTAAACTGTCCGGGGTTATTGCTCCGTTTCCTTTCCCACCACTGAGGATCAAATGAGATTTTTGTAGCTGCACAGAGATGCTCACATATCTTCCCTTCAGCTGCCCCTTCTGTGATCTGTGAGTGGTGGAACCCACCACGGGGTGGCACAGCTTTGAATGCAAATAATTTCCCTTCAGCTGTGACTTTTTTTACACTGGGACAAGTACAACTGGGAGAGTATTCCCATGCAAGGTTACCCAATAGCGCACACAAACCCTTTGTGAGCGCCTAAGAGACTCCTGCAAGTTGGAGTCTCCTTGCAGAGGCCAAACAATGGGACTACAGAGGCTTCAAAGGGATTGGTGTGATGGTGACACCGACCTGCATGGCCCTGTTGGGTCCTGACACTCTTCACCCAAGAGTGCCTCAAGTTTTGACAATGATTTTTGTGTGACAGCAAAGCATTAATCCAGGAACAGGGCACTGCTCTCTTCCCCTTCCCTGTGAGCACCCCTCTCATTTACCTTCAAAGCTTCTGAGTTTTCCTCTGGTAGACTTGAAAGCCAGCTGCAAACTAGATGTCTTGTTTACACGTTAGAGGATTCAAGTGTTGTACAGGAGATTTGGGAGATAGGTCCCATTACTTTCACTGAGTTTTTAGATATCTGAGCCCTTGGTCATCACAGAGTTGGAAGGGACCTTGAAAGGTCATCTTGTCTATGAAATGCTCAGAGAAAGGTTTTGAACTCAGACATTAACATGGCTTTGGCAGATTGGATGTAGAAAGACAATTCTCACCATCGCATGTGAGACAAGGTGGAGAGAGAGCAGAGAGATAAAAAGGAGGAGGTGTTTTTCCTCCTGCCTGTGCTGAGAAAGAGGTTGCAGAGGTTCTAGGAAGGACACTATGCCCCTAAAAATACCTAAAGCAGAAGCTGCTCAAGCATCAAAAGCCCTCCAATGAAGCTCTCCCTCCAGGGAGCCCAGCGCCTTTATCCTGACATCCTTGTCCCAAAAGGCAGGGCAGGCTACCTCATCAGCAACCAGAAAACACAGTGCAAGGCAGGTCTCTGCTGCTGAAAACTCCTGGCAAGGTGCTCCTAAGCAATGTAAATATTTTCTGGCAGGAGGCAGCAGGCAAATAACTCGCAGCAGTGCAAATAACAGCAAGTAGCATTTTCTGGGTAAAGCAGCAGCCTGGCTTCCAATCAAAGCTCAAGGCTGCATTTTCTCAGGCCCTTTATCAAACTACCAAAAAGCTTTACCTTTCCCATTTCCCTTATAAATGCACAAACACACACAAGAGAATGAGCTCCTTGTTCCCCAAACCCTTCCTCTCTAATGTGGAACTGCTTCCTGGAGCAGAATGTGGAGAAATGAATTGTGTGAGACGTCAGTTGCTCCTGACTGGCCGCTCTGATCCTCATAAAAGCCAGTGCCTAAATGCAGCATCATATTCTCATAATGTAGGCACTGTTTGAGAGATGCCTGCAGGACAGCTGGTACCAAACTGGAAATGACTGCAGTGACTCGGGGATGCAGGTTTAGCTGAGCAACAAAGCCTGGGTACAGATGCTAAATCAGTTGATAATACTCTCTCTCAGCAAGAAGGTAGGGTTTGTCTGGGGTGTTTGGTGGTGGGGTTCTTTTTGCATCTAGGCAAATCTTTTCCTACATTGAAAAGAAAATTCTTGCTCCAGCTGATTGATGCAAACTTGCTCTAAAGTAGTGGAAGTGCCAGCTATGTTATCAGTCTCACAGGGGTGATGTTTGGTCTCTTCTTTCTCTACATGTTTCTAAGAATAGCTTAAACATTTTCTATAAGCACTAATGCACACAGAACGGCATAAAAAGAGAAGGATCTAGAAAAGCTGGGAGTGAAAAGGAGGCAGGAGGTTAGGTTGCACAGCACAGATTTTCATGTCCTCTCTGAGAAGACATCTAATAGTTTCAGCTGAGGTCCCCACTGCTGTTAACACAACACCCTGAAAAAATGATTCTCTGCAGGAAAGCAAAGGGGCAACAGGATCTTCTGCCAAACTCTTATGTCTCACAGGGGGAGATTGGGGAGAGCAAGAGGAAATGAAAAACAAATCCCAGAGCTGGGGGATGTGCTGAGGGGCAGCTGCAGTGTAGTGTTATCTTTATCAAAAGGGTGGGCTCCACAGGGGTGACCACAGGAGAAAGTGCTTGCATCCAGATGAGTGGATGTGTCTCTGTAAAGGCACTGGGAAAACAGAAGCTGCTCTGAGAACCAACGGGAGGGCAGGTCTCACTGGGGTGGCATTATCCCTGTAAGCTGCATCATTGGCTGAAGCACTGGTGGGACCTGGAGAAGATGACTGTGCCAGTGGTCTCCCTGGCTGGATTCTGCTGGCCAGGCTTCCCATGGAAGAGAAAACCCTGTGCCATGGGATGGTGCCTGCCTGGTCTAGTGCAGCCAGCCTAGGAGTGAAGGGGATGTGCCCAGAGGAAGAAAGAGAAAAGGAAGAGGTGAGATGATGGCATTAAAATATAAATGAGACAAGATGGCTATATAAGTACTTTCAAACCTACCCAGATGGGAAGCCACAAGTGACAAGGTCCCCACATACCATTAGCACATCACTTATTAATCACCCTTTAACGAAAGGGCTGCAGGTAGCAGAGTCCCATCTTCTGTCACTCCAGTATTTTTCAGCCTTTCCTCCTTCCCTCACCAATTGTATTTCAAAAAATTCCTCCAAAAGCTATCACCCAAGAGCTGCATCTTCACTTCTCTTTTCCTTTCTTTCAACTGAAGTTTTAAAAGAAACAAAAAGAAGCAACTCCATAGCAAGTTTACATCTAGGCCTTTTTCCACACAGGACTCACACAGAATCACAGAACATTAGAAGTTGGAAGGGATCTCCAGAGATCACTGAGTCCAGCCCCTCTGCCAAGGCAGGATCCCCTATGGTAGTTCACACAGGAATGCATCTAGGAAGGTTTTGAGAGTCTCCAGAGAAGGAGACTCCACAACCTCTCTGGGCAGCCTGTTCCAGTAAAGAAGTTTCTCTTCAAGTTGAGGTGAAACCTTCTATGTTCCAATTTGTAGCCATTGCTCCTTGTCTTATTGCTGCTGATCAGCAAAAAGAGATTGGCCCCAGCCACTTGACACCCACCCCTCAGGTATTTGTAGACATTGATCAGCTCTCCTCTCAGTCTTCTCCAGGGTAAACAGACCCAGGTTTCTCAGTCTCACAGTATCACCAAGGTTGGAAGAGACCTCATAGATCATCAAGTCCAACCTGTTACCACAGAGCTCAAGGCTAGACCATGGCACCAAGTGCCACATCCAATCCTGCCTTGAACAGNCAGCCTCGTTGCCCTTCTCTGGACACGTTCAGCATCTCAATGTCCCTCCTAAACTGGGAGGCCCAGAACTGGAGGTGCGGTCTCTCTTTGTAGGGGAGATGCTCAGGTCCCTCAGGCACCCTCATGCCTCTCTGCTGGACTCTTTCCAGCAGGTCCCTGTCTCTCATGAACTGGAGGCCCAAAACTGGACATGGTATTCTAGGTGTGGTCTCACCAGGGCAGAGTAGAGGGGAACAAGAACCTCCCTAGACCTGCTGGCCACACTTTTACTGATGTACCCCAGGATGCCATTGGCTTTCTCAGCCACAAGGGCATATTGCTGGCCCATGCAGAACTTGCTGACTACCAGCACTCCAAGGTCTTTCTGCATGGAGCTCTTTTCCTACAGGGCAGCTCTCAACCTGTACTTGTGTCTGTCATTATTCCTCCCCAGATGCAGGACTCTGTGCTTGTTCTGATTGAACTTCATGTAGTTAGCCTTCATCCAGCACTCAAGCCTGTCCAGGTCTTGTTGGATGGCTCCACAGTCTGATGAGTGTCAGCAACCACTCACAGATTTGCATCATCAGTGGACTTCTATTCGCTGAGCACTGATAAAAGCCCAAATCCATTTGGAAACTGACAGGTAGCTTCTCTCTCCAGCTCTTCCCACAAAAGCACAATCAAACCTTCAACTTTTCCTATGTCAGGCAAATTATTTGCAAACTAAGCCCAAGCCTTATGTCTCTGTTACTGTCTGCTGAAGAGCTTCAATAGGCCAGAGAGTTGCATGCAAATATTATTTGGTTTTCACCTGTAACCTCTGTAGCTGACTGCCTCTCACGCTCTGGAGGAGACATCTAAAGTATATTCTGCACTGGTGTTGTGAAAAACCAGCACCTAACACTACTATGTATGTTGCAGGGTATGAGTAGCTATACTGCCCTTGTATTTTGTTTCAGAGGAACAATTTGCTTTCTGGATGCAGTAATGATTTCAGCAAAACCATGGTTGCAAGAGGTGCAGTGCTGGAGGAAGCAAGCCATTTGCCACTCCACCAGTTATAAAAAGGTAAAAATACATGTACAAACAAAAACACCCCTTAAACCACCACCTCACCACTCACTCTGGTCATATGCATACCACATTCTTTGATCAGACCCCATAAAAAACAGATACTACCTTGGAAACTAACTTCCTTGGGAAAACAAACCGCTTGTAGCAAATCCCAGGGCCAGCACAGACAGCTGCCCCAGCAGGCTGTCTGCACAAGGCTTGCCACTTCCCAGAGTCTCAGGACAAACAGGGCAGCATTAAAGCTCCCTGCGAAGCAGGAGAAAACAGAAAGAAACCATGAACATCTCATAGCAACTGCCAGCAGGGAGCTGGGCTCAGTGCTGGGGTTTTGGGGTGACAGAGGCAGTCAACCAAGTGAAAAAAAACCACAACCCAGGGATGTCAGCAGGTTGTCAGTGTCTCAGAGGCACTGCCATAAAATCCACATGCAGTGAAGGTCTTGCTGGTCAGCAGGAGGGCTGGTGAGAAAGAAAACTACACTCTGGGTGACAGCAGAGGCTCTGCACTGGAAGGCTGTCAGCGCTTGGAGGTGGTGGAGAGCATCCTGCTCCACCAGCCCAGCCTTCAGAGTACCATGCAGAGTGTATAAGTGGGATGGGAGCAATGGCATGTGGACTCAGAAGCACACAGGGCTGCTCTCCAGCAGGCACCAAATACTGGTGGTCTTGCAAGGCTCAGTGCCAGTGAGCATCATGCTGCCATCAGCCAGGTAAATAGGACCAGTGGGATGGAGGGTCAGCCTTGATGCCTGGATGCTCAGTGAAGCTTCCCAAGCACAGATATGAGCAAGGGGATGCCTGTCCCAGATATTCAGAGCGAGAATGTGGAGTTCTTAGAGCTGGCATGGCCACCCGCAGCTGTGCAAACAACCCTGCTGAGGTGACTTACCTTGGCCCTCGGCCGAGATCGCAGACCCCCTGCCTCCAGGAAGCCTTCTTCCTTGCCCAGAGACAGGACAAGCAAAGCCAAGTGCTGTTTCCCAGTAGGACACTGACGTCTTTCAGACCAGCACATAAAATGAGCTGGCTCAGGTCGGGACTGAGCACTGATAGCCAGTGTCACCCTAACCCAGCCCAGCACATAGCAGTTACTCCTCAGTTTTGATTTGATTTGTCCCTGCATTGAGGCAAGTTTATCCACCAGCAGTAAAGCTGTGGTGGTGACTGCAGGCAAGAGGGCTTGCTGTGCCACTTTGGTCTCATTCACAACTATAGCATCACAGGATCATAGGATGTTAGGGGTTGGAAGGGACCCAAGGAGATCATCAAGTCCAATCCCTTCAGCACTGCAGCCCAGGAGGAGACTACATACTTTTGGACAGAAGGAATGCATGACCCTGATCCAAGAAAGTACCCAAGCACTCCTGACCCCATGACATCTAGAGGAAACTAACTTCAGATGGTTGAGGGAGGAAAGGAGAATGATCCACACCAGATCCAGATGGAATTGAACACCTTGGGGCAGGTTGGCTAGACGTCACACATTAAAACACCGTGTTGGAACCTGGATGCAACCCCAAGTGTTGGCAGGCCCCAGCCTGGTCCCCAGACAACTGTCCCTGGTGCTGCAGGCAGAAGAGAAGAGGCTAGACAGTGATTAGGTAGGTGTGGGCCATGCTCTTGGCTCCAGTTCTATTTCCTAGCCCTGGCTCCAGAGGTGTGAAGACCAGGAGGGGTAAAGCTGTTCCCAGCTCTGCCCTGCTGACCTCCAATATAGGGAAAATATTAGTTTTCCTCTATTTTTCCTCCCCAGACTACATACTGTGGGCGACAGATGGAGTTTGTAGGCTCTACAGCAAATAAAGACAGAAGGAAGTATAATTCCACGTATTTTCCAGAGATGGGGCAAGGAGGAGGAGGGGGAGGACTCAGTACAATCTCTGAGTCTTTGTTTCCCCAGGCTCCCTCAGCCTGTTTCCTCCCAAGCTTTTGTGCTACTTCAACCAGCTTTTATTTTTGGAAAAATAAAGCAGAACAAATGTTAATAAATATGGGCAGCCTTGGAGGGAAACTGCTGGGAGAGCTCTGAATTCTAGTGGCAATCTCCTAACACTAATGAAACCCCAGGCCTCATTTCTCCCCAGTGAGAGACAAGGACTATCCGCAGTGTTAGCCCCACTGGGTGACCCTCTAGCCCTGGCCACAGTGCAGCTTGTCCAGTCCCAACTGGGAAAGGGCTCTTCCCAAGCTCCCAGGTTCAATGTGACTTTTCACTGCATTCAGCTACTGGATCTGGATGGGAAGATGAGACAAGGAGCTGCTGTTCTGTGGAGAAGAAGCCACAGCAGGGAGGACAAAGGGTATCATGGCCTGGTTCAGGGGATGAACCCTGGTCTGGTGGCTCCAGAAACCACCCATTGCAACAGGCTGGGTGGATGGGAATAGAATAGAATAGAATAAAATAGAATACAATAGAATAGAATAGAATAGAATAGAATAGAATAGAATGGAATGGAATGGAATGGAATGGAATGGAATGGAATGGAATGGAATGGAATAGAATAGAATAGAATAGAATAGAATAGAATAGAATAGAATAGAACAGAATCAACCAGGTTGGAAGAGACCTCCAAGATCATCCAGTCCAACCTATCACCCAGCCCTAGCCAGTCAACTAGACCATGGCACTAAGTGCCTCATCCAGGCTTTTCCTGAACACCTCCAGGGATGGTGACTTCACCACCTCCCTGGGCAGCCCATTCCAATGCCAATCACTCTCTCTGGCAAGAACTTCCTCCTAACATCCAGCCTATACTTCCCCTAGAACAACTTGAGGCTGTGTCCCCTTGTCCTGTTGCTGGTTGTCTGGGAGAAGAGACCAACCCCCACCTGGCTACAATGTCCCTTCAGGTAGTTGTAGACAGCAACTGTAGAAGCAGTGCAGTTCAACAGGCTGGGCTGCACTCATGTTTTTCAGGGCTATGAGCAGGGCAGCTATTGTATGACAAAGCTCTAGTGAGTCAGCCCCCACAGCTATACAAAATCCTTCTGTACTCACATGAATACACCTGTCGTATTTTCCTATGTCTCAGCTTAGAGTACCCTCTATCCCCTGCCAACAAGAGCTAGAAATGGCTGGAAATCTTAGGCAACTAATGCTAATTGAAAAATAAATAAAATCCAAACCAAAGAGAGGAAGGGAAGAGGACCCTGCAACATGCTAGCTCCTACCTGACATGGGGAGCACCATCTTAAAAAGACCAAGAAAACAGCTATCACATGAAACCCCAGCTGCAGGCACACCAGCTTCTCTCCTCAAAGCCCTTCCACAAGCTATGAGGACACTTTCCAGTAATAATAAGAATTTAAAAAGCACATTAAGGGGCCTTCTAAAGATGATGGGAAGCAAAAAATGCCAAACCCAAGAAGACAAATACTTTGCTTAACTGCAAACCCAGCCACAGAGGCACAGCTGACCTGCAAATCTAACATGACAAAACCAACAAACACCACATGACATGATGGTCACCTTCCACTGATCACAGTAGCTCAGCATCTCTTCACTTTGCAACTGTGAAAGAGTCTCCTTATTTGTTTTCTTGTCCTGGAACATTTAAGAGAAGTTACAGAAAAAGACAAAGATATTACAGCCTCTACCCCAAGTTTACCCTACTGGCCACAGTTCAAATGATACCAACTTTATGTATTTCCTGAGCAGGGCAAGATGAGTTAAAACAGCACAAAAGGTCAAGGCAGACCACACAGCAGAAAAGTGAACCGGGGAAAAGACCAACCAAAAAAGCCATACTCTTAAGAAGGTTTTCAGATGTTTCTGACTGATATTTTACTTAAAGCCAAGGATTGCCTCTCACTGGGTAGCCCCTTGTCAGCTCTGCTTTGGTACCATGTTGTCTTCATCACTCCAGTCTGGAGCTACAGCAATCTAAGAAGTGACATCAGTCTAAGAAGTGACCCTCTGCAAGTCTCCCAAACTTGTCCTGGGCTGCAAAGGTCCTGCAATGCCATATATGGGACCACTCCATTCAGCTTTATCACCTTCAAAGAGGCGATACAGGAATGGTGTGGCCAGCAGAAGCAGGGAGGTCATTCTGCCCCTGTACTCTGCACTGGTCATAGACCACACCTTCAGTACTGTGTCCAGTTCTGGGCCTCCCAGCTTAAGAGGGACATTGAGATGCTTGAACGTGGCCAGAGAAGGGCAACGAGGCTGGGGAGAGGCCTCGAGCACAAGCCCTACAAGGAGAGGCTGAGGGAGCTGGGGTTGTTTAGCCTGGAGAAGAGGAGGCTCAGGGGAGACCTCATTGCTGTCTACATCTACCTGAGGGGTGGTTGTAGCCAGGAGGAGGTTGCTCTCTTCTCTCAGGCGGCCAGCACCAGAACAAGAGGATAGAGCCTCAAGCTACACCAGGGGAAATTTAGGCTTGAGGTGAGGAGAAAGTTCTTCACTGAGAGAGCCATTGGCTACTGGAATGGGCTGCCCAGGGAGGTGGTGGAGTCGCCATTCCTGGAGCTGTTGAAGGCAGGGTTGGACGTGGCACTTGGTGCCATGGTCTAGCCTTGAGCTCTGTGGTAACGGCTTGGACTTGATGATCTGTGAGGTCTCTTCCAACCTTGGTGATACTGTGGTACCTTGGCACCAGCGGCATCACCTAGATCTGCATTCAACATTAAACAAGTACACACACACACACAAAACCACGAAAAAGGCCAGTCCTTATTGCAGCAGAGCAGAGGGTTAAAGTCCCAATTACAGAATTGGAAACACAGTTACCCAAGAGAAAAATAAACCAATTACAAAAAAAGCCAAAAACACAATTCCAGATTATATTTAACACTCAAAATTCCTTCTTAATTGCTCCAGTGTCTCAGCCAGCTTGCAGGGGAGGAGTGGGGACAGGCAAATTAGCTTCCCCCAGGGTTGCTTCACCCTAGGGAGCTTTCCCAATTTACATTCCCATTGTGTGCTTTAATTAGTACATTCCTACAGCTTTTTTGAGAGTCCAAACACTTCCAGGGCTGTGACAGTACTTTATAAATAATATGCTGGAGTGAATATTCACTATACTCTGCTTCACTCCTCCCAGTGTCCCAGTCGGTGGCTGGCAGCTTTTTGCAGGGACCACACACGGTCTAGAGCAGTTCACCCCTGCCAGCCCCAGAGGTAGCCTTTGGCGTGAACCCCAAAATCCATCTTCCTGGTGATTCTTCCTACCTTGCAAGTATCTTATTTAAGGTTACTGCTTCCCAGAGAGGCTTCTCCTGGATGAAATGCTGTAGACAGCATGTGGTCCTCGTGATGGTAAGAAGGGCTAGCGGAACTCCTCGAGAGAAGGTTCCCACAGCCCTTTGGTTGTCTGGTGGCAGGGCAGGACACTGGCCACAGGCTTTGTGACTTAGATTTTACCCAGAACCATGTCAACCTCAGCATCAGCAAGCAGTGCTGCTCTTCCACACCAGGTAATACCCTACAGCCTATGATTTCTGGCGTCCTGGAGATACCTGAACTATTTCCTCATGGACTAAGACAAAAAAAAAAAAAAAAAAAAAAAAAAAAGAAAAAAAGAAAATACAAGGGTGGGGAGAAGGAATTTATTTAATCTGCAAGACATCAGCTAGTACTTTCCAGGAACTGGGCAGAGCCAGGGACCCCTCGCCACTCAACAGTAGTGGGAAAGCCTCCAGCACCTCCAGCGTCACAAAAATTCCACCCAGATAACCCTAAAAACAAATGGGAAAAAAGCCCAAAGCAAAGGAAAGAGTACTCAGTGCAGCTGTCCATCAGAGGTTCCATCCCAGCATTTTTTCCCAGGTCTCATTAGAGATGATTTATGAAGGCTAACACTGTCGTTAACCTCTGACCATGTCCCCATTGCCCACGGGGCATTTCACAGCCTCCCCAGTCCTATGCAGCAGCAAGACGGAGGGGAAATGATCCCATTTGTATCTGCCTTTACCACGATTAGGTGCATTGCCGGAGACCCATCAGATCATCCTAAATGCAGCCACCCAGCCCAGTCGCCTGCCCTCTGTCCCAGTACAAGCCCTGCACGCAGCAGTGCCGCTCGTGCCGCGTGCTTGCACACACAGAGCACTGCTTGGCACAGGCAGCGGGCACTAATAACCCATCATTTGCAACTCCATCTGGTTCTGACATGTCCATTATTCAAAGGCATTTGGCAAAGACCTCGGGCACCTCATTTGCAGAGTCCGGGTCAGCTCACAAGCTCGTGAATTCCCAAGCTATTCACTGGTCATGCCCGTAGCCAAGTTGTGAATAGGTTTTTGGCAGATCCGAAAGGAGCCAGAGTATTCTGAAAACACCTGCCTTTGGAGGCTGCAAAAGCCCTCAGATTCCCATTCCCATTTAAGATGTGCAAATATTCCTCCCAAAAGTGGGAATAAAATGAAAACTTGACTTGTTAGCCACAATAGAGCATCCCTCACCTTTTAGCAGTCTCACGGGAGACCACATGATAGCAGGGCCCATGAACCAAGGGCGCAAGTGTCCCTCATCCTTCCCTGCCCATCCAAGACTCAAAGCCAGCTAGAGAACCAGCAGCACATGGTCTGGGACCATCCCAAATCTCTCTCATCCCACTTAACCAGCAACAGGACAAGGGAACACAGCCTCAAGTTGTGCCGGGGGAGGTCTAGGCTGGATATTAGGAGGAAGTTCTTGCCAGAGAGAGTGATTGGCATTGGAATGGGCTGCCCAGGGAGGTGGTGGAGTCACCGTCCCTGGAGGTGTTCAAGAAAAGCCTGGATGAGGCACTTAGTGCCATGGTCTAGTTGACTGGATAGGGCTGGGTGATAGGTTGGATTGGATGATCTTGAAGGTCTCCTCCAACCTGATTGATTCTATTCTTTTCTATTCTAATGGCTGGCTGCCTCTGCTTCCACCCAAGCCCTAACTCTAGACCAATGCCCTGGAAGCTCAGACAGCAGCTCTTGGGTCCTGTAGCTCCTGCATCAGGATAATACACCAGCTGGAGCCCCAAAGGAGACCTGGAAAAAGCACACTCAGCACCTTTATTTCCAGCCAAAGCATATCATACTTTCCCTTGACCCACTGGAATTGCAGCACACTGCGAAGTGCAGACCACAGGGGTTTGCTGTTTCACATGTGCAAAGATGCAGCAAGTTTTCCCCTCCCACCCTGCAGCCGAGGCTCCCCTTCACTCTTTCCCAACTGCCTCACCCAGCAAAGAACCTCGCCGAGATTCACAAAGCCAGTGGGCAGCACTTCCCCGCTGCAAACGGCAGCCCACGAGATCGCACAACCACTTAGAGAAGGAGCAGGAGGCACAGGCGGGGGAATACTAGACGTAGTTTGCTGGGAGACAGCTCTGTGCTTTTGGCAGGACTCGCGGGCATTTGTTTTGAAGCTGTGTTTACATGCCTTTGATCAGACGTGTTTAACTTTTCTGGTGCGTGACAGCAGCAAAACAAGTTTGATACAAGGATAATGAAACACATTGTGAGCCTGTACGTGTAAATGGCTGTAACAAGGCTGCGCACATCAGTTACTCAAACAGTCTGGGGGGAGTGGGAGGACAGGGAGATGCATCATGACAATGCCAATAAGTTAATGTAACAGCAAAAAAAAAAAAACCAAACAAATCCAAACAAACCAAAAAAAGGAGCACCAATTCATCAACAAGAGCTCAATCTCATCTGCTGGAGTTGGCCACCTAAGAGTCTGCCCAGGGCCCAGTGCAGAAAATTCCCTCCAGCATCATGGGGAGCATTTTTTGAGTAGCTAAACAGGGCAGGAGCATCGTGGCTCTGGAGAGCTCAGGGTTTGCTTGCAGCAGCACCTCGGGGCACTGGCATGGAGCAGCCCATTTCTTTTTCAACCTTTGAGGTTTATCAGCAACTCTCAAAGTCAGAATACTCTTTTGAGACATTCTGGCACAGGACCAGAGAGCAAAAGTAAAAGCAGCTTCCAAGACATTCATAGAATAACTGCTCTCCAAAGTGCTCTGGCACACCTGACTCAACTACCAAGGACATACACTTGCATGTGTTTAGACCAATTGCATCACTAAATGCCCTGCCATCCTTTCAAGCCTTACAAAGCAGTAATGAACTCTCTCCCAGCATGCCAAGGAAATGCAGAGCACTGTTGGCATCCTTTCAGCACAGGAGAATGACACAGGAGTCATGCACGTGACCATAAACTGGGAAACATATCCAGGCACTGCTACAAAACAGCTGCACACTGATCTGCCAACATAGTGCCTGGTATGGGACACAGCCTGAGCACACACCTGGGGCTGCTCCCCTATGCAAGTTTGGGTGCAAATAATCCTATTATGGAAGTTAAAGGAGACAGGAAGGGATGTGGATGCTCTAACTTCAGCTAAAGAGCAGAGCCAAGCATGTTTAATTTACCAGTGAAACTGTTAGTAGAGAGCCTTTATAATACAGTCTCATGTTGATTGTGCTTTAAGATGAGAGATGCCACCATCTCTTTGTGCTTAGCACAGCAGATGAGTGAAGCACATTGGCACAAGAGGTTTCCTAATGGCCTGCCACCTCACTACACAACCTGTCAAGCCAACACAGGCTTAAGCAGTGGATCTTAGCTGGCAATAGAGGGGGAAGTGAATACTCAGCTGTGATAAATATTTAACGTGCTTTTAGTCCTGAAGAAGTGTAGCACTGAGGCCATCATCCTGTAAGTGAAAACCAAGGCTGATTAATGGGGGAAGGTACTCCCATTTATGGGAGGTTAGGATCAATCCCAATTCTCAGCTATTTGTTGAATCTTTAATGCTCTTTTTCAAGAGCAGAGTTCCTTGGTGAAGGGCAGCATCCTAATAAGGCTGCTTTAACAGCATGTATGTTAAGGGGGTGCAGATAAAAGCCCCCTGTTAAAAATAAACAATGAGATTAAAAACCAAGGTTTTATGTGGTTGCTGTATTTGGCTGGCTCAGAAGAAAAAAAAAGTTTTGAGGTCTTCTCTGAGAATGAATTTACCTCTTTCAGAGTTTGTCCTGCCTTCTCAGAGCTGAGGCCAAGGTTACTCCCTAGACCCACCCCCTCCTCCCAGCCAAAGACAAGCTCCTGTGTGGAGGGGAAGGAACACCAACACAAATTCCACAGCCCAGGTTTGATCTTGTCATTCCATCCCACTGTAGAAAGGTCTCCATCTTCTTCCACATATCAGACTTCTTCTTAGATCTACAGTTTCACCATTGTCACCTTTCATTTCATCAGTCAAGACCACTCCACTGCTTCTGCAGTTGTGTTACCTTCAACCACACCCCCACCCATGCTCTCAAACCCTCTCCTTTGCTTCTTTCTCCAGTGCACAACGAGTGAACAGATAGCTTGCACTTGCAAGGCATTTCCAAGATGTGCATCAACAAGAACTTTCTGTCTCTTTTGGGTCTTCCATTGCATCGCCCTCCCATCCTCCCATGTACCTCTGCTTCACTTTCCCCTTATAAATCACCTTCTGCTTTTCTCTTTCTTATTGTCCAGTAGGACCAGCCCTGACTCATGCAAACAAAACCCTCCCTGCACATCTGTGGCCACTGGCCATTCCTCCCTTGCAGTAAGCAGCACAGATGCAAGATCACAGACAACAGCTATGTAACAAAGACAAAGAGACACATATTCTTGCCACCCCTCTCCATCTGCCGACGGCTTCCTCATTTCATTACACCTTAGGCACTTTCTCATCTGAATCCAGACATCAGCTCCTTTCCAGCCATGTTGTTCCTCTTTGACCTCATTCTGTGACAAGTACGATGAGGCTAAAGAAGGCATGAAAGGGAGGGAATGAAAAGTGAGACAGGAAGTGTGACTGCAAGAGGGGGCAAGAGAGTGAGGACATTTGCACCTGGGGAGATCAAAAGATGCCACAGCTGAGTGCAGGTTCCCACATGCAAGGGGGATCGGTGTATCCCTGCTGAACCATTCCAGTGCCATCAAACCATCAGTGTAAATAGTCTGTTGTCTGAGCTAAGAAAGGCACTGGCTTCTCCTTTGGGTGAGCGCAACTGGAACAAGACATTGATGCTACAGTCAGGCAGGAGCCCAACGCATCCCTGGCCCCAAAGCCTTTTCTCCCCATATACACCGCAAGGGGACCACCTTTCAAAGTCCCTTCTCTCCATCCAGCCCCAGGCCTGCCATGATTATCCTTAGAGGCCACCCCAAAAATGAGACTGTCCCAAAAGCAGTCAGCACGGCTAGACAGCCTCCCTCCAGGGCTGCATATGCAGAGGTGGGAAGAGCGGAGCAGAAGGCTGTTGTCTCTCACTGCTGCACACATGCACTACTCCTACTCCTACTCCCACCTGCCAGGCTGGACCATTCATCTCTGACCATGCATCAGGATCCAGCAGCATCTTTAGCCACCCTGAGTCAACTCCACCATAATTGTCTTTCCTCCTCTGCTATTGCCACCAGAGATTAGGCATAAAAGTATGGGGCTAAGACTTTGCTGCAGATTAACATGCACATTGTTCTCAGTAACAACAGAAGTGCCAGACGTTCATTCTTGCCCTGTGACAGGCCTCAAATGTGTTTCCCTGTGTTGCCCTAAGACTTTCAGAGATGCTATGAGGTGTACAAGTAAAGACTAAGAAAATTGGCTTCCTCAGCCTTGAGAAGAGGTGTCTTAAAAGAGACTGACAGGCTACAAAGAAAATGGAGAATTCCTTTTTGCAAGAAGTTGTATGGAAAAGACAAAGGGTAATGGGTACAAGTTACTCCTGGGGAGATTTCGATTGGAGAACTTTCCACAAGGAGAACAATCAGCCACAGGCATAATCTCTTCAGGGCAGGGGTGAAGTCCTCCACATTGGACATTCTTAAGATTCAGCTGGGCAGGGTGCTGGACCATCTTTGTCCAACTGTGCATTGGACCAGATGATCCTCAGGGTTCCTTCTAGCCTGGTACTCTGTGATTCTACGACATGTTCTCCACTCAGCCTTACCAATCTGTCTCAGGCCCTTCTTGAGCTCCCAGAAAAAAAAAATCAAATCAAAACAAACACCCAAACAAAACCCCACCAAAACAAACAAAACAAAACACACACACACAAAAAAAACCCAAAACCCTAAAGTAAGAAGTTGGAAGTATTCTGCTGTGTCCCTGCAAATTGGCAGAGATAATGGCTGTTATGGGGCTTGCTGGCATTAGGGGAAAGATCAGCACCAGAGAACAGCATTACACTTGATGCTCCTTGTGGGGACTTGGCATACCCACTGACAGGCATCAGAGGCAGAGTCACCATGCAGCAATGCCAAAGAGAGGAAGGATGTTCCCAGCCCAGGGAAGGCACAACCAAGCCCTAGTAAGCAGCCAAACTGCCCAGGTGCTCTGGCTTCTCGCCTCAAACCAGGAGACCCTTTGGCAGAGCTACGTGCTTGGGAAAGCGATGCTGTGTAAGCATTAGAGACAGGGCTGCTTTTGTTTACAGGCTGCTGGCAATGGCACTGTGCACCCCACATCTTCCTCCAGCCAGGAGCAAGCTCCAAGAAAGGAAATTACATGAGCCAGAAGGTTTGATCGAATGAGCCCATTGGGCGGCTTGAAGATAGCTATTAATGGAGAGCTTTCTCTAATTGCTTTTGTATAATCTGAGGCTGCTAGGCGGAACTGGGTAATAAATGAAATCCAATTACATTTTCTCTCAGTATTTATTTTATTAAGTAGAATTCATCAGCTGATGAAGGGCCCCTCGAGGTAATGGCTCATGACCTAGTGGAAGGCATTTTTTAAATTATTATTGTTTTCCCCACTCAGGAAAGCAGATAATCCAGTTTCCCAGTAAATGCAGACTGCTCCCACCCCAACATGGCAAGAATGACAGTGACAGGGCAGAGACGATCCCACAGGATGTCCAGCACCCATGCTGTCCTTCCGAGTGTGATTCCTCCTCCAACTGCAGGAGTTCTAATGAGCACAACAGGTGGTTGAGAAGCTCAGCTTTAGAGTAGCAGCCAAAATGGAGATGGATCTACAGTGCACAGCTTGCATAGTGTGCTCCAGAGGGCTGCAGCAAGGATTAGTATCATTGGGGATGCAGCAAGAATTAAGTTTCAGTCCTATGTCTGCTCATCTGGAGGTTGTAGCTTCCACTGTTGAACTGCTTCCCTAGGATAGGTCTCCTGCATGGGAGTCAGACTTTGGGCTCACTACATGACTATGAACAGGTTGTAAACACCAGCACTGTGGATTCATCACACCTAGTCCTGCACTCAGGCACATCCACAAAGACTCCTATTGCTCTGAAACAGGGTGCACCTAAAACACCTGCTGGTCATTTGAGACCCAGCTGCTGGTGGTATAGGCCAAACTGCTCATAGATTGAAAACATACTGAAGTATTCTGTGACTGAACAGCAGCATTTCATAGAATCACAGAATCAACCAGGTTGGAAGAGACCTCCAAGATCATCCAGTCCAACCTATCACCCAGCCCCATTCAATCAACTAGACCATGGCACTAAGTGCCCCATCCAGTATCCCCAGCCCACCCAGAGCACAACATCATGGAAATAGTAACCAATTTAGTGCTCCTATGAATGCTGCCCAGTAACAGAAAAACAAACAAACAAACACAAACAAACAACAAAACAACAACCGCAATCACTGGTCTTACAGATGCCCAGCCAAGACTCATGCCACATTTGCGTAACAGTGCCAGCAGACATAGTACATCAGGTGCCGGCATCACTTTGGGGTGCTTCATCTGCCCAGCAGGGTTTACCAGAAGCTGTGGCACTGCCAGAGCACAGATCCTAAGCCCTGGCACAGAATTTCTTTTCTCAGGCATGGCAAGGCAGCAAAACGCAGCGTGGGTCAGGAAAGGTTGCTCTCAGTGTATCCATCCAAACTCCTCTGAGCATCCCTGCAGAGTAAGAGAGGCCACCACAGTGTAATCCACTTCCTCCTCCTCCTTCCACATCAAAACGCAGCAATGGGGCTGGATTTGCCTGGGGAATCACGGGGTCTAGTGCAGCTTTACCATTCTTTTGCTGGAATTTATAGCAGGAGCTCCTCCAGCATGAGCAGGCGTGGTACCTCTGGGATCTTGCAAGCAGCTGCTGTGCTTTTCGACATCACTTCTCTCATCCAGATATTGACTGATGCGCTCCCCTCACTCCCAAGCCCAGCGCCGAGAGCCACGGCTTGCCCAGCTTTCACTGCCATCTTGTCATACAAGCAATTTATCACCCGGCAGTGAGTGCTCGTCACAGACGACAGACTCCAGTGTCCATTAATTAATGGGAAATACTTACAGAGCCACATACACATGCACGGGTCTGTCTGAGCTGTTTCCGACAGCACCTATCATGGGCGTATTCATGTACTGCAACCGCGAACGCAGGCTCTGGGAGCGGGAGCAGCAGCAGCAGAGGTAGTCGGCAGAAGCCAGGCTCAAAACAAAGCAAAATCAACACCACAGGGAAGAAAAAAACAACCAACCCACCCACAAAACAAAACCACACCAAAAGAACCCTGAACAGCCACGGAGGTGATAGCATAGCGTAGTCTTATTCCTGAATTAGTAAGAAACTGCTTAGTTTAAGAGATCAATAAAAGGCTGATGTCTAAAGAAGTGCGCAAGCAAGCCACGTCCCAGCTGCTGAAGCTTTAGGGTAAAAGTATACCTTCACCCCAGCACACCTCCAAAGGGCTCATACAGTCTTTTGCTGCAGAATTAGCAAACAGGGATGAAGCACTGCTGGCTGCTGCTCCGTTCAAGCCTCCGATGCATCCGTTAAGGCAGGATAAACCCAGTTGCACTGCACAGGAGCAAACCCAGTGGAGCAGGGGCTGTCTCTCTACAATCACCTTGCACGTCCCAGCCCCCAGCTTAGCAGCACCGAAGGAATGCCTGCCAGCCCCTGGGCCTTCACACCACTGGGTGAACTAAAAATAAATGAAGTACAGGTCTGCAGCAAGTCAGCGCCAGATTTAAGAAGTGCCACGTTCTGCTGCTTCACTGCAGAAGCCAGGCACAGAGGGTGAGGAAAAGGGTTTCAGAGGGATCTTCCGAAACTCAGCTGGCTTTTTGATCTGGGGAGAAAAAAAAACCTGAAACCCTTTTGAAAGAAGATCTAAACATCATGTCAAAACCCACCACTGGATCTTTTTCACAAGTAGGCTTCCACTTTCTTCTGCTGAGGCTCTCTGCCAAGCACAACACAGAAACACAAGCTATTCTCGTCGATCCAAAACTGTTTTTTTCACCAAATAAGATGTTCATCTGAAATCTTTTTGCCCAGCTCAGCTGTAGGAGAAGTTATCAGCTCACAGCAGCTCAGGATTTATGCTCAAATGAGCCTTTGTGACTAGAAGACAGACTAGATTCATAGTGAAATGCATCATCAATAAATCAGTCAATCACATCTTCTGCCCTCATTGCAGGGCTGAAGTCTCAAGTAACTACTCAGCACTTTGTCAACCTTTACTCCAGCAAAGTCTGGGTAAGAGACCTCAGGATTTAGCCTATTGATTGCTTACTATTGTTTGTGATGCCCTGCATGTGTTAGACATGCTCCTTTCAAGCAAGATTAAATACCTTGCTTATAGCATGGGGATTCAGGGGAAATTACCTTTTACAAGCATGGGAACAGACATGTTAAATTGCCTTATGCAATGGCCCATTGTGGTGCAAAGGCAACTTGAATCCCCTCCCCATCTTGCTGCCTGGGAGGGAAGCACATAGCAGCGGTGGCTCTCCCTAGGACTGGTGTAACAAGCCCGGGTGTTTGTAGCACATTTCTGTGAGTTAAATACCATTGCAGATGTAGCTCCGGAGCCTCTGTGGCTCTCAGCTTCTCCGATAGAGTTTTGTGACAACAACAATAGAATGACAGCTCCCCGGCAGCTTTGAGTAGCATCTCCAGTTCAAAGGCAACCTTAATACCTCTGCTGATGTCAAGCTTTCCAGTTTTCACATTCGGTTGAAGTTAAGCTGATCTAACTTGGGTAAGTGGGCACAGACGGAGTCACTCAACCAAAGCCAAAGGATCTCACAGCAGGGCTGCACAGATGCTCAGCAGCAATGCAGATGCCACTGTGCCTGATACTGGTGCTTGACTCCCTCGCTCCGCAATGTATATTGAATGTATTCATGCAGATGGTTGTAAGTGCCCATCCTGCCCCATCAAAGAGCAAGCCTGGGACATTTCCTTCCCCCACAACCATAATGCAAGGAAATAGGCCAACCATTTTCAAGTCAGAACACCTCTTACTAACCCTCTGAATGCAGCCTGCTTTCCCTGCACCTCCCTCCTTCTACCAAAGATGCAAAAAAATTGATGCAACTGGCTTTCAGGAGAGCCCTGCAGAGGGACCTGGACAGGCTGGATGGGTGGGCAGAGGCC
>WAAF01016879.1:174115-228399 GCA_013400475.1 Tricholaema leucomelas
ACTGGATAGGGCTGGGTGCTAGGTTGGACTGGATGATCTTGGAGGTCTCTTCCAACCTGGCTGATTCTATTCTATTCTCTTCTGACTGACTAGATAATCTCTGCCAAATGCAGTGCTGCCATTCCATGACTTTACAATTCCTCTAGCAAAAGAAGCCTGGAAAAGCACCTATAAACTACATACAAGGAGGAAAAAAAACAAACAAAACCAGCCCCACAAAGTTAAGGATTTGCAGCACCTGGACTTAGACCATCAGCCACTCCCCTGACCCCACCACACACCAATTCCCGGGCTTCACCCACGCATCTCACTGCAAGCCAAGCTGATTTCTGATGCTCATTCCACCTCCTGTCTTGCTTTATTTCTGCCTGGTACTCAACCTCCCCCTCTCCTCCAGGTACCTTCCCTGCTGCCATTTGTTCCTGTCCTTTACAGCTCTGCCTGCTGTCACTCGTGTAACCTTGCCTGTTTGGTGATTTGTGGCAATAAAGTGTCACTGTGAGGAAAAAATACAGTGTCGCAGTGGCATATAAATCTCTGATCCATAAATCCTGCTGGCCCCCACGTGCATGCCCCTCCTAGTCAATGTAAAGTGCAACAATTTAGGGCGAATGAAGGAAAAAAGAGCTGGTAATATGTGATCTTACTGAAGGACAGCACTGAACCATCCTCCTTAGGGGTTGTAACGAATGTGGAGGGGCTGCTCTGTGCTGTAGAATGCCCTGGAGACGTGGGGCCTCAGTGGAAGCTTCCTAGAGCTATTCAGAGGTTAAAAAGAGTCATCCTACAGGGAAAAATAATACAATAGACATTGCTAAGGGATGTCATCAGCGCTGCAGTCAATCTCCTCTAGGAACAGCCTTGCTAGCACTGAGTACACATGATCCTGGCAGCACCATGGCCACGGAAGGGATTGTGGATGTTTGGACCTGAACCTCTCACTCCTCTTCCCATCCCGATATGGAATCCTGCCCATCCCTGTAGCAGCTGAACATCTTCTTCAGCAGATCTCTACCAGCATCCACACCCCTTGGGCATTAGAAGGAACTGTGAAGTGGCAGGTCTCCGCTTCTTCTGGCGGGTTCTGCTTTACAAAGCCGTGTTCACTTATGGGATGACAATAGTTTCTCATGGCTACCACCAGAGGCAAACACAACTCACATTTGTCACCCCACGATCCCCACCTCTACTACACAGAACACTGGGCACCCACTGCCATGATCCTTTGAGCCATGAGACCCATAGCAGCCATGATACCATTTGAAATGGTCTTAAAAGGAAGTTTGCTCCCTCTTGGTGATGGTTATTTCTTTAAACTGGAGAAAAAAAACAACCCGCTGCTTGAGTCAGAGCCCTCATTTACTGAACAATCATGCTGCAGCTCGGCATGTAAAAAGTCACCTCAAGCACCACTGCCGCCTCTCTCCTGAGCCACAGCTCCTGTGGCAGAACCAGCAGAAAGTCCCTCTTCCATACCCACAGTCCTTGGCATGCTGAGGTCTCATCCACCATCCATCATGCAAAACAGCAGGAAGCATTGCATTAAAGCCTTCTCCTGACATGACAGCTTTCTTGACATCTATGGCCCACCTGAGCAGCTAAGTGACTTGTGAATATAAACAACTGAGGGAAAGGACATCCACTAGACAGATAGCTTGGGGAAGTGCCATCAACCCCTGAAAGTCCATATGTGGTCTTTTAACAAAAGTGTTTGCTTCCTGTCTTGCCCATTCGACAGAGGAATACATGAGTGAAGCTAAGCAGCCCTGGAGACAGACTAAAATCAAGCACAGAGCAAGGGATGCTCCGAGCGCTCTGCAGGAGCCATGCAGATGAACACATTGTGAACATCCTGGGGAGAAGAAACCTTTTCTCTCCCTGGCTTGGAAATGGCATGCAGATAGAAGTCATCATGTAACTATCCTGCACTTAGAATAGAATCAATCAGGTTGGAAGAGCCCTCCAAGATCATCCAGTCCAACCTATCACCCAGCCCTAGCCAGTCAACTAGACCATGGCACTAAGTGCCTCATCCAGGCTTTGCTTGAACACCCCCAGGGACGGTGACTCCACCACCTCCCTGGGCAGCCCATTCCAATGCCAATCACCCTCTCTGTGAAGAACTTCCTACTAACATCCAGCCTATACTTCCCTCAGCACAACTTGAGACTGTGTCCCCTTGTCCTGTTGCTGGTTGCCTGGGAGAAGAGACCAACCCACACCTGGCTACAACCTCCCTTCAGGTAGTTGTAGACAGCAATGAGTCCCTCCCTGAGCCTCCTCTTCTCCAGGCTAAACAATCCCAGCTCCCTCAGCCTCTCCTCACAGAGTTTGTGTTCCAGGCCCCTCACCAGCTTTGTTGCCCTTCTCTGGACACGTTCCAGCACCTCAACATCTCTCTTGAATTGAGGAGCCCAGAACTGGACACAGCACTCAAGGTGTGGCCTGACCAGTGTTGAGTACAGGGGAAGAAGAACCTCCCTCCTACTGGCCACACTGTTCCTGATCTAAGCCAGGATGCCATTGGCTCTCTTGGCCACCTGGGCACACTGCTGGCTCATCTTCAGCCTACTATCCACCAGTACCCCCAGGTCCCTTTCCTCCTGGCTGCTCTCCAGCCACTCTGTCCCCAGCCTGTAGCGTTGCTTGGGGTTGTTGTGGCCAAAGTGCAGAACCCTGCACTTGGCCTTGTTAAATCTCATCCCATTGGCCTCTGCCCACCCATCCAGCCTGTCCAGGTCCCTCTGCAGGGCTCTCCTACCTTCCAACAGATCAACACCTGCTCCTAGCTTGGTGTCATCTGCAAACTTACTGATGCTGGACTCAATCCCCTCATCCAGATCATCAATAAAGATATTGAACAGGACTGGGCCCAGCACTGATCCCTGGGGAACACCACTGGTGCCAGCTGCCAACTGGATGTGGCACCATTCTTCACAACTCTCTGGGCTCGGCCTTCCAGCCAGTTCCTGACCCAGCACAGAGTGAATCTGTCCAAGCCATGAGCTGCCAGCTTGGCCAGGAGCTTGTTGTGGCAGACAGTGTCAAAGGCTTTGCTGAAGTCCAGGTAGACTACATCCACAGCCTTCCCCGCATTCACCAGGCAGGTAACCTGATCATAAAAGGAGATCAGGTTGGTGGGACAGGACCTGCCCTTCCTAAACGCATGCTGGCTGGGCCTGATCCCTTGGCCATCCTGTAGGTGCTTTGTGATGGCACTCAAGATGACCTGTTCCATGACCTTGCCTGGCACCGAGGTCAGGCTGACAGCTCTGTAGTTTTCTGGCTCCTCCTTTCGACTCTTCTTGTGGATGGGCATCACATTGGCAGCTTCCAGTCTTTGGGGACTTGATCAAGTGGAAATATTAAAAAAACCCAACCAAACAAACACTACCACCCCCCCCAAAAAAAAAACAAACCAACAACCAAACAGACAAAAAAACCCCTCAAAATCCCAATCTGACAAAAATGTCAGGTCTTGGTGCTCAAACCTGCCCTTAGACAATTCCTTTCCTCCTGCAACCACAATCCACTGAAACATGGAGAAAGAGGAAAAACAAAACCCCAAAAATCCCAAACCACAACCCACACAAAACCAACCAAACAAAATTAACAACAACAAAATCAAACAGACACTCACAAAAGAAGCCAACCCAAAACAACCACACACCACCACCAAAAAAAGCACTTGGGTTCAGGACTAGAACAGCATGGCTCCTGGCAGGCAGTGAACCTCACACAAGCCCACTGCCTGCCCTTGGCAGCAAAGGAGCCAGCAGCATGCTGGGTATGCACAGCGGCACAGCCAACAGCTCACACGGCACTCAGACCACATCAAGACATCACTTCTAGTTTTGGGAGTCCTGGGAAAAGACATACAGTGATTAACTTGAGTATTTTATTCAGAGGACACAGCAACGGACAAGGAACCATAGAATCATAGAATCAACCAGGTTGGAAAAGACCTCCAAGATCATCCAGGCCAAACTAGCACCCAGCCCTAGCCAGTCAACTAGAACATGGCACTAATGGGCAGCCCATTCCAATGCCAATCACTCTCTCTGGAAAGAACTTCCTCCTAACATCCAGCCTATATTTCCTCCAGCACAACTTGAGACTGTGTCCCCTTGTCCTGTTGCTGGTTGCCTGGGAGAAGAGACCAGCCCCCACCTGGCTACAGCCTCCCTTCAGGTAGTCGTAGATGGCAGTTGGGTCGTCCCTGAGCCTCCTCTTCTCCAGGCTACACAACCCCAGCTCCCTCAGCCTCTCCTCATAGGGTTTGTGTTCCAAGGCTTTCACCAGCTTTGTCGCCCTTCTCTGGAAGTTGTTGAGAAGACTGAAAGAAAGAGTTCCAGTGGGCAGGAGCTAAAATGAAAGGTTCCCACTGGACAAAAGAGAAACTTCTACTTCTTTGAGTGCTTACCAGTGCTAGAACAGTCACCCATACAGCCCATATTCTTACCTTGCACAGAGGCTTTCAGCAGCAGACTGGATAAAGCCCTGAGCAGCCATACCATTCTCAGTCTGCTGCTCAGTGAAGAGTCTCTGCTGAACTTGAGACCTCTCTGGGTCCAGGTGCAACGATTTTGCAAGTGTGTTATGAGAAATTGTGGCTGCAATGTAACATCAGGCTGTTGTTCCCTAGGGTCATAACTCAGGAGAAAACAGCACAGCATCTTTAACAGCAACGCTCAAAGGTAGGATTCCCAGCTTCCCAGTTTCAAGACTATTGTGACAGAGCAATGTATGGAAAGAATGGAAGAGCAAATGCACCACACAAGCATAGGCACTGGAACTGGCAACCCATTTTACCCCACCCTTTCTGCCATCCCCTCAAATCCCATATGCTTGTTGAAGAGGTACAATGCACATATACTGCAAATCCTGTGCTAACTTGGCCTGAGTTTACATGGCTGGCAGTGATTCAAATATCCTTGACAACACTGGATGAAGGAGGAAAACTCATGAGATGCAACATGGTAGTGGCCACATATTGCCGTTGGGAGGTTCAGTATAAGCAGGAGGAAAGATCTTTGCTGTGAAGGTGGCGCAGTTGAGGATCAGGTGCCCCAGAGGATGGGAGGTGTCCATGCTTAAACTGTAGACACTCAGATGAACAGCCATACTGGGCTGATGTGGTATTGGTGGCTGTTCTGCTCTGGCAACAAGGCTGGTGAAGGGTCTGGGGTTGTTCAGCCTGGAGAAGAGGAGGCTCAGGGCAGACCTTATTGCTCTCTACAACTACCTGAAGGGAAGCTGTAGCTGGGGCAGGGGTTGGTCTCTTCTCTCAGGCTACCAGTGACAGAACAAGAGGACACAGCCTCAAGCTGGATGTTAGGACAAAGTTCTTCACAGCAGGAGTGAGGGGCATTGGAATGGGCTGCCTGGGGAGGTGGTGGAGCCACCCTCCCTGGAGGTGTTGAAAAGGAGACTGGATGGGGCACTTAATGCCATGGTTTAGTTAATTAGAAGGTGTTGGGTGATAGGTTGGACTCTATGATCCTTAAGGTCTTTTCCATCCTGCTTAATTCTGCAATTCTGTGAATTCTGTGAAAGTCCCTGCATATCTACAAAGGTGCAAGAACAACACAAGAGATTAGTGATCAGACCTCAGTCTGGTCACCATCTCTATAACCACCTTAAAGACCTCTCAGTCACATCATTTTCCCCATCTAGAAAACCACATGTCTGCTCCAAGGAAGGACAGAAGCCCACCTAGGAACCCACTGTGGGGTCTCCCTGAAGAGGACACACCTAATCCTGAAGGCAGCACATATTCCTTCAGATCCAAACGCTGCTTAATGTTGAAAAACTGCATAACCAAATGACAGCAGCAGGATTTTGGCAAGACATCTGTCCCTCTATAAATAGAGCTTAACCGCGTGTCCTTATCGCGGGGCTTTGATGCGCTTGGGCAGAGTATTTTCTTCCCCTTCACCGCCGAGTCCCAAGCAGCACAGATAATGGGCTTGAATCGATCCAAGCTCAAGTATTACTAAACTTCCTCCCACGGTGGCAGCATGCCAGCCTCAAATAGGACAAGAGAACATGTGTCTGTCCAGAGCCAACCACAAGGAGCTGGTAGAAAATTGCTTTAGACTTTAAAAATAACAGGTGCTTTTTGCAGATTTGTAGATCAATCTACAACGTATTTCAGAGGTTTAAGAAAGTCAATAGAAACAAGATGTATCATTGCTGCACAAGAACCCAAGAAGTCACATTTTTATTTATGCTGCTCCTGCACTTCAACTGTAGTCCTACTGTCCTGCTGCTCCTTGCCACGGTCCCACAACACTGCTTCTCCAGCAGCAAAGTCAAGGGAAGAAGCTCCTTCTCCTGCTGCAGTTCACTACCTCATTGGTTTTCCCAAGACAGCTTAGCCCTGGGAATGGCTGGGGGCAGAGACACCATAAAATGTCACCACTACACCTTGCTTGCAGCATGAGGATGCAGAGACTGATGGAAAGGGGCAAGGACAACCTCTGTTCCTTATTAGATAGAGAGTGGAATATAGTGACAAAGGATGAGGAAAAGGCAGAGGTACTTAACACGTTCTTTGCCTCAATCTTCAATAGTGGGACAGGTTGTCTCCAGGACAACTGGCCTCCTGAGCTGGCAGGTGGAGCCAGGGACCAGTATAGTCCCCCTCTAATCCATGAAGAGGAGGTAAGGGACCTGCTGAGCCACTTGGATCCTCATAAGTCCATGGGGCCAGATGGGATCCATCCTAGGGTGCTGAGAGAGCTGGCAGATGAGCTGGCCAAGCCACTCTCCATCATTTATCAACAGTCCTGGCTCACAGGAGAGGTCCCTGAAGACTGGAAGCTGCCAATGTGATACCGATCCACAAGAAGGGTTGAAAGGAGGAGCCAGAAAACTACAGAGCTGTCAGCCTGATCTCAGTGCCAGGAAAGGTCATAGAACAGATCATCACCTACAGGATGGCCAAGGGATCAGGCCCAGTCAGCATGAGTTTAGGAAGGGCAGGTCCTGCCTGACCAACCTGATCTCCTTTTATGATCAGGTTACCCACCAGGTGAATGTGGGGCAGGCTGTGGATGTAGTCTACCTGGACTTCAGCAAAGCCTTTGACACTGTCTGCCACAACAAGCTCCTGGCCAAGCTGGCAGCTCGTGGCTTGGACAGATTCACTCTGATATAGGTCAGGAACTGGATAATCTTGGAGGTCTCTTCCAACCTCATGATTGAACTTATGATTCTATGAAATGACCAGGATGACTTCCACAAACTGTGTTCATCTTCTTTGGTCTCCATCTATGTGAACTCACCACACAAGTTCATTCTTCAGATGCTCCAGACAATGTTGAGCTGGTTCCTTGGGATTTGCTGCAACCTGGTACTGCTGCAGAATCACACAGGGAAGCAGCCTGCCCTCTGCAATCTCATCCTCAAGTATTCATAGCTTCTCAGATTGCATCAGGTTGAAAGTGACCCTCAAAGATCATTTTGTCCAACCCCCCTGCAGTGAGCAGGGACACCTTTAACCTAATGAGGCTGCCCAGGGCCACATCAAGTGTGATCTTCAGTGTCTCCAAGGACAGGGCCTCAATCACATCCCTGGGAAAACTGTACCTGTATTTTACCACTCTTATTGTAAAGAGCTGATCTGGAGTTGGAGCTGGGGTTGTTCAGCCTGGAGAAAAGAAGGCTCTGGGGAGACCTTCAGTAGCTGAAGCGGGTCTACAAGAGGGATGTAGAGAGGCTGTTCACAAAGGCCTGTGATAGGAAAATGGACAATGGTTTTAAATATGAGAAGAACAGATTTAAATCAAGTGTTAGGAACAAGGTGTCTACCATGAGGGGAGTGGAACATGAGAATAGGATGCCCAGGTTGGTGGCTGGGGCCTTATCCTTAGAGATACTAAAGAAGAGGCTTGACAGGGCTCTGGGCAACATGATCTAGTTGGCTAATGACTCTTTTTACTGCAGAGGGCATTGGACTAGATGATCTTTTGAGGTCTCTTCCAACCCAGACCATTCTGTGATTCTATGGATGTGAGAAGCCAGATTGCTCCTGCAGAGACCTTTCTGTTGTGTACCTACCACATCCCTTACATCATCATGGCATAACTTGGAGAGGTGCAGTGTGGACTCCCTTGCAAGTCCTCTGCTCCTACAGCCCCACCACAGAGTACTACAAAGCATGTTCAGATTTCTTTTCTCCCATTTTTTATTACTACTCAGTGGGCCACATGACATGGCTAAGCAAAGCAGACCTAAGTCATACTTGCCTCTCCCCTAGACCCTGTGTATTGCATGAGCCATTCAATGTGCAATTAGGCTGCATTTACAAATCTGTAATCACAGACAGAACCACTTTCGTCCCTCCAGAAGAGCCTGTCCTGATGAGCAGATCCCACTGAACTGGCTACCTCCATTCCACAGCCTCCATAAGGCACAAAAAATATCTCCTATCTTCCACCTTCTTGCCTCAGAAAATGCTAACATGTACCTAGACTGGAAAGAGTTGCCTGTACACCCTTGTTGAACAGGCAAAGCCTCTGTGCTGCAGGATGCCTGGTTCCAGCCGTTCCTCTGACCCAGAGCTCAGCTAGGCATGGGACAACAGGTCAGGCTTCAACACAGGAAGCAGAATTTGGCTTTCTGACTCCTCTGCAAGGCTAAAATGCATGCAAATGCCTGCTACACATGCCACACAAACCCCACCGGTGGACACTCCCTTTGGGAGAAAACGTGGGTAAGGAAGCCTGCAGTTACGATGCAAGGCAGGGACCAGCAGCTAAGAGACAAGGCTGGCAGGAGTACCCCAGTCTGCTACTGCTTCTCCAACCCCCTTCCCATCTCTCTGCCAGGCTCAAGCCACTTTAACAGCACATCATTTGGGCTGGGCTTTTATTCTTCTGCTGCATATGAGCAGGCACCAGTGGATGCATCATTCAGCAAAGTCAAGGAAGAAACAAGCAGCATTAACCATTAGCATGTGTGTGCCGAGACCCCTCATAAACGCCTCTTTCCCCCCCCCGCCTTTGCTCCCATCTGCTTTGCTCTGGGCCACTAAATCCAATTCAGCAGTGCTTGGAGCTTGTACTGAAGCCACGATACATTTGTCAGATCCCTGACTAGACCCATGGCTAATTTTACAACGCTAATTTCTCTCACCGTATTATATCACTTTCATTTCATCCCCCTGGATCCCGTTACTGCCAGTATACCTTGTAGCCAGCATGTAACAGTAATTGGTATTATTAGCAACGTAGCCTCCTCAAGCTGCTCTATTTGCAGAGCTGTAAGGAGTCCCATGGGTGGGCCAAGGGTGGGAAGGGGGTCGTTGTCCCATGCCACTCTGGATGACACTACTGGAAAATGCCAAGGGCAATGATTTCCAGCTCTGCACATCCAGACCCCAGCCTGCTTCATCAAGTGCTGCCTATCTCCGAGATCCCGTAAGCTCTTAATTCCACAGCCTGCATGCAGCCTTGCACATAGGGAATACTTCTGTCCTTGCCTGTGGCTCAGAGGATACAGGACTGAAAAGGACCTGGGGGTCTGGGTTGACGAAAAGCTCAACATGAGCCGGCAGTGTGCACATGCAGCCCAGACAGCCAACTGTGTGCTGGGCTGCATCAAGAGAAGTGTGGCCAGCAGGGCAAGGGAGGGGATTCTCCCCCTTTACTCTGCTCTCCTCAGACGCCACCTGGAGTACTGTGTGCAGTACTGGAGCCCCCAACACAAGAAGGACATGGAACTGCTGGAGCGGGTCCAGAGGAGAGCCACGAAGATGATCAGAGGGCTGCAGCAGCTCTGCTATGAGGACAGGCTGAGAGAGTTGGGGCTCTGCAGCCTGGANTGGATGATCCTTGAGGTCCCTTCCAACCTAAACCATTCTATGATTCTATGACCCTGGTTTAAAGGGGCTGCAAAAGCACCCCGGGAAGATTGGTGTAATGAGAGAGGGTGGGGAAGCTACAATGAAAATTTATAACACTGTATGATATGTCGGACAACAATTTCTCCTCTTCAGTGTAAGCTGAAGTGTTGCTTTTCCAAGATGAGCATAAGAAAATCCATGCAGTTTTAGCTAAGTGGAGGCTGTGCTAGTCAAGCAGTGACAACTGCCACTTAAGATGTCCTTGCCTGGCATTTAGAGACTTATTAAATTTTAATTCACCATTTTCGTTTCTCAAGTACAACACCAGCAAGTGCTGGCTTCCCCTGCACAGCTCTACAGGGTCTGTGTCCCCAAATACAGTAACTTCATCCACAGGCCCCTCCTCTACTCACAGTATCACCAAGGTTGGAAGAGACCTCACAGATCATCAAGTCCAACCCTTTACCACAGAGCCTGACTCCGTCAGGGCCACCAGGACTTGGAGATGATGACTCCAAATCTCTCCTCAAGCAACACTGTTATCACAGCTCCATATGCACAGGTCTTAAAAGTGGGGCAACCCCTTGACCATGGCCAATGGTGATGGTAGGATGAAGGGGAAGGGGACAAAGCCCTTTTCAGTGCAGAACGTCTCAGGGAAGTTCATCACACCCATGATGCTGCAGGTACCAGTGCAAGAAGGCAGAAAGAACATTTAGCTTGTCTGGGAGCCTCAGGTTGTGCTTGTCTGTGAGAGACAGCACTTCACCTCCCAACACAAAGCAGGATTGAGTGACACTTACCTCCTCTGCAGTAGTTCAGCCACCACAGGGTCTCTGCTACCCTAGCTGGATTATACATCTCCAAGCTGCTCTAAGGGCCTTCAAAAGCAGGAGGATTCCCCATGGAGAAATTCTCCCCTTTACATTTCCAAGCTGTTCATCCAGGCCTAGTCCTCTGTAACTTAAATCATTACTGTGAGCATCTGCCCTCTTTTCACAGCAGCCATAGGACTGCTCACACACCAGAGCCAGGAGCAGCCACTTGACACACTTTGAAAACACCATCCTAGCCAAAAGATACACAGGCTTGGAGCCCCACAACACACCAAGCACAGACAGACAGTGTGAGGAAGTGTTTTAACCCATCTCTTACCTCTCCACTGGTCCAGAGGCCTTAGGATGGACCCAGTTTCTCATCAACGTCTGGGGGATACTTCTGTCTGTTTCACCAACCTTCACTGCTCAGATCTGCGAATTTCTTCAACAAAACAGAAGAGAAAATGTGTCAGGTTACCAGGTGAAGCTCTGGAATCCCTTTGGGTTTAGAAAACGAGCAAAGAAGAGTGGCATCTGTTTTCTTGTCCTGACAGCCGGTGGCAACCAGTACAAATATGAAGCTAGTTTAGATGAAGAGCCCTCCCACATGAGCATCATAGCCCAGCCCCAAAGCACGCATTTGCTTAATTATTTCGATGTAAAGACATGAAAGGGGAGAGGGGAAGAGACATACTGCAGCTTGGGGCATCTCTGATCTTCTTTAGAGACAGACAGCAGCACTCCCCAGCAAAACAGCATAGCAGCACTAAAATGTCAGCACAGCACCAAGGCATTTGCCCACGAGGTCTTGCACTGCCTAAGCCCTAATCCTGCAAAGCCTCACAGACGTATTAAACCATGCAGGGAGAGGCCAACTCGCCTGAACCCATGAGCGTGAAGAGGAAAGCATGCATGTACAGCTTTGCAGCACAGACTCTGAGAGCTGCAAAGGGGAGAGGGACTTGCTGTGTTACATCTGACATGCTGCCTAGTGAGACAGAGGTTGAGGCGTTACTACACCCAGCAGCGCCTTCAGTTACAGCAGCAAATACACATTATGTGTTAGGCAAACAAATTATCAGCCAAGATCCATGTTCATTATCTAGCTCTTGTGGTTTGAGCTTGTTTTGTTCCACCTCTTTTAAATGCCTTGAGAAGCAGAGGGGGAACAAAAAAAAAAAAGGGAGTAGAAAAAAAAATCTGTGTTATGAAAAACAGGAGTCAAACTCCACGGGCAAGGGGGAAGTCTGGGAGTCACTCATGTGAAGAAGCTTTCCCAAGGGTGATGGCAACTCCAAGCCTGGAACACTGCCTGCTTCAGCTACCACCCAGTCCCAAGCTGATGAGCTTTTCCACAGTCCTTGCTGAGATCCTCGGCTCGGATCCTCATCCAGTCCCTGGGGGTGTTCAGGAAAAGCCTGGATGAGGCACTTAGTGCCATGGTCTAGTTGACTGGATAGGGCTGGGTGATAGGTTGGACTGGATGATCTTGGAGGTCTCTTCCAACCTGGTCTGGTCTATTCTATTCTATTCTATTCTATTCCATCCAAAGCCCAGGCAAGTCAGTAGGAGGTTGTTACAGAAACCCAAACTACAACCACCATCCAGTCCCTACTTGCCTGCAAAACCGATATAAATAATTAATCCACCTTAAACTCCACTGGGTGCCTGATGGAGAAACCTTCATTTGCAAAGCACTGGGAAATAATTACAAAGTTTTCCCAGAGCTTAAAAGGAGGGAAGTGGACTGTTTGTCACGTCAGCAGCCGTAGTGTGCTGCAATTCATCATGCTTGCCAGGTGTCAGCCACTGAGAAATTTAACTCCAGCTGTTCCAAGCCCAACACCTGCAATGCCCCATCACTCAAAAGCTGCTCTGCCAAGCACCCCAGAGCTGACAAGTGACTGGCAGATGATGACCCCAAATCTCTCCTCAAGCAGCACTGTTATCACAGCTCCATATGCACAGGTCTCAAAAGTGGGGCAACACCTTGACCATGGCCAGTGGTGATGGTAGAATGAAGGCCACATCCAGCTGGTGGCCAGTCACTAGTGGTGTCCCTCAAGGATCAGTGCTGGGCCCCATCCTCTTTAACATCTTCATAGATGATCTGGATGAGGGCATGGAGTCAGTCATCAGCAAGTTTGCAGATGACACTAAGCTGGGGGCAGATGTGACCGAGTTGGAGGGCAGAAGGGCTCTGCAGCGGGACCTTGGCTGCCTGGACAGATGGGCAGAGTCCAATGGGATGGCATTCAATAGCTCCAAGTGCAGGGTGCTGCACTTTGGCCACAACAACCCCATGCAGAGATACAGGCTGGGGTCGGAGTGGCTGGAGAGCAGCCAGACAGAGAGGGATCTGGGGGTGCTGATTGATACCCGCCTGAACATGAGCCAGCAGTGTGCCCAGGTGGCCAAGAGAGCCAGTGGCATCCTGGCCTGCATCAGGAATGGTGTGGCCAGCAGGAGCAGGGAGGTCATTCTGCCCCTGTACTCTGCACTGGTTAGACCACACCTTGAGTACTGTGTTCAGTTCTGGGCCCCCCAGTTTAGAAGGGACATTGAGATGCTTGAGCGTGTCCAGAGAAGGGCGACGAGGCTGGTGAGAGGCCTCGAGCACAGCCCTACGAGGAGAGGCTGAGGGAGCTGGGATTGTTTAGCCTGGAGAAGAGGAGGCTCAGGGGTGACCTTATTGCTGTCTACAACTACCTGAGGGGTGGTTGTGGCCAGGGGGAGGTTGCTCTCTTCTCTCAGGTGGCCAGCGCCAGAACGAGAGGACACAGCCTCAGGCTGCGCCAGGGGAAGTTTAGGCTCGAGGTGAGGAGAAAGTTCTTCACTGAGAGAGTCATTGGCCACTGGAATGGGCTGCCCAGGGAGGTGGTGGAGTCGCCGTCCCTGGGGCTGTTCAAGGCAAGGTTGGACGTGGCACTTGGTGCCATGGTCTAGCCTTGAGCTCTGTGGTAAAGGGTTGGACTTGATGATCCGTGAGGTTTCTTCCAACCTTGGTGATACTGTGATACTGTGAAGGCTTCCCAGAGAGGTTGTGAGGTCTCCTTCTATAGAGACTTTTAGGCCTGTGTGCATGTGTTCTTCTGTGATCTGTGTTAGATAGTATTGTCCTGCTCTGGAAGCAGGGTTGGACTCAATGATCTCCTTGAGTCTCTTCCAACCCCTAATATCCCTTGATGAAGCCCTTTTCAGCACAGGACATCTCAGGGACTTTCATCACACCCATGATGCTGCAGGTACTAATGCAGGGAAAGGAGGGGAAAGGCTTCCTCCCCACCAAGCCTCCTCTCGCTCTGTAATGCCAATGAAACAGTTTAGTTTTACGTAGAATTTTTGTTCGGCTGTTTTTTTGTTTAGTTGAGTTTGTTGTTGGTTGTTGTTGTTCTTCATGGGTTGGTTCTTTTCTCTTTTGTTTGTTCTCCCTCCCTCCCAGAAATGAAGAACAGAAGCCAGCAAGGCTACCTGCAAGGGTTGTGACTCTGGCTTGGCAGGGATATGACAAGAGAGATGGGTTTAGCACCAAGCACCCTTAGGGAGGTTTTTCTACAATACTCTGCTCAAGCCAGAAGGACATAGCTCTCAGAGGTAGATGACAGTATGGTGGGTATGAAGTGCAAAATCCTGATGACTTTGCTGAGAGATGTCTCTGGAAACTGATTATATGGAAAAGATTGTCAGCCCCTGCCACTCTGTCCTGATGTTAGGAGGAAGTTCTTCCCAGAGAGAGTGATTTGCCATTGGAATGGGCTGTCCAGGGAGGTGGTGAAGTCAGGTCCCTGGAGGTGTTGAAGAAAAGACAGGATGAGGCACTTAGTGCCATGGTCTAGTTGATTGCACAGGGCTGGGTGATAGGTTGGACTGGATGATCTTGGAGGGCTCTTCCAACCTGGTTGATTCTGAGACAAGCCATCTCTGCAACAGATTCAGCAGTGGAAGCTTTTCCCACAGAAGTCAAAGCATGGATTTGCTTTTTAAGAACCCCAAATTGAGGTCAAGATAGGTCTGGGAGGAGTTCAGCCTGCCCAAAGCAGATTGCCAGCTGAAAGATCTGCCTCAAGGCCCTGAACCAGTAGGAAGAAGTGTGAGCTAGAATGGTGCCCAAAACAGGGGAGAGACTTGGTTACAGCTCAGACACACTTAAGTAAGAACAAATATCACCACAGAGCAGGGATGAGTCCTGGGGCAGTTGCCTACAGGAGGGCTTCCACCAGTCCCAAGCTCACTGCACATTGTCAGGGCTTGAGGTGCCAGCAATGCCACAGTCAGGACATTTCATCAATGTCACACCTGCTTGATAAGGCCTGGCTGGGACCCTTCCCACAAATACACATTTTGTCCATTTCTGTAGCAACAACTGGTACAGTGCTGCAAAAGCACTGTGTAAACAGGTCCTTGCAAGCCCCTGAGGGAAGCCTAGGATCCACTGTCTGCTGTATGTCCTACATGAAGCATCTGCACACTCTAGCAAGGTCTAGAGGCCAGCTGCACCACTTCTTGCCAGAAAAAAAACACAAAGGAAAGAAAAATTAAAAGGAATAAAAGAGAAAAAAAAAGGGGGAAAAAAAATAAAAAGAGAGAGAAAAGTTTAAGAAAAGGCAAAAAAAATACAAAATAGTTCTAAAAATATTATTTTTCTTTAATTTGAAGCAAATGACATTTCTGCTTTTTGAATATATTTGACATAAGTCTGACTGCCTTGTCCATACATAGAAAATATTTGAACCTTCCTCCCTCAGAGCTTAAATAAAACCTGCTGTCAGTCTCACACCACTACAAGCTCTCTCCTCTGGGTCATGCTCTTGGGGGTGCCAGCACTATAGAATCATAGAATCAGTCAGGATTGGAAGGGACCACAAGGATTATGTAGTTTCAACCCCACTGCCATGGGCAGGGACACCCTACCCTAGATGAACCTGGTGACAGCCTCATCCAGCCTGGCCTTAAATACCTCCAGGGATGGGGCCCCAACCACCTCCCTGGGCAACACATTCCAGGCTCTCACCACTCTCAGGCTCAACAACTTCCTCCTCATGTCCAGGATCAATCTCCCAACCTCCAGCTTTGCTCCATTCCCCCTAATCCTGTCACTCCCTTATGGCATCAAAATTCCCTCCCCAGTTTATTTGTAGGCCCCCTTCCGATACTGGAAGGTCACAAGAAGTTCATATTATCATAGAATCAACCAGGTTGGAAGAGGCCTCGAAGATCATCCAGTCCAACCTAGCACCCAGCTCTATCCAGTCAACTAGACCATGGCACTAAGTGCCTTATCCAGTCTTTACCTCGTAGCCTCCTCTTCTCCAGACAGAACAGCCCTAACTTTTTCACTCTGTCCTCATAGCAGAGGTGCTCCAGCCCTCTGAGCATCCTCATCCCTTCTCTGGACACACTTCAGCATTTCCACATCCCTCTTGTAATGGGGGCTCCAGAACTGGATGCAGTACTCCAGGTAGGGTCTCACCAGAGCGAAGTAGAGGGGAAGAATCACCTCCCTCAATCTGCTGGCCACACTTCTCCTGGTGCTAATGCTGGGGTAGAGGGCAGGTACCAGCCACACCAGTCTGTTCAGGCAAGCAAAAGGAAACGTAAAGAGTGAAAAGGAAACGTAAAGAGTGAAAAGGAAAAAATGGGAAGAAAAAAAAAAGAGAGAAAAAGTTTATGAAAAAGGGGGAAAAAAGAGAAAAAAAGAAAAATTTGGGGAAAAGAAATCTAGAAAAACAAAAAGAAAAAAAAAGGGGAGAGGGGAAAGGAGAAAAGGAAGAAAAGGGAGAATGAATACATTGCATTTGCCAAAAATCTTTCTCCACAGCACAAACCTGGCCTGCACCAGTCAGGGATCAGTAAATTTTACTTGCAGGAACAGAAAGGGCCCAGAGGCAAAGCACTCTGTGCGAGAGCTGGGGCAGAGGTTTTGTACTCAATGTGGCTCAGAGCAGTGCAGTTCCTGCTGTGGGAGCGGAGTGGCTGCTGCCTCTCTGCACACACTATATATAATACACCCACACAGCAGCCTTTTTTCAGAGGCTCACAACTTGGCACAGGAGAGGTGGATTTTCGTGGCGTCAGCAACAAGCAGATTCCCAACACCTGGCTAAAAACCTTCCCCATAACTATCAGACCCGGTCTCACAGCACGGAGATACTTTGAGTTCCTTCGGCACAACGACTGCAAGGATTTGTCTTGGGTTTGTGCGTCTGTGACTTTTCTTTTAAGCTCTGGATAAACTAATGCCTTTGTCTCCCCCAAACTGTGTTCTGAGAGCAGCTTAAAACCCTCTTTGCGAAAATTTTCCAAAAAAAATTCAGCCGGAGGCACAGACATGTGAAGTTTCAGTCCAAATGGTTAAAGGCTGGCGTAGTTTCAAGCAACTGAAGACAGGGGTTTATAATCAGAAGTGTCAGGCAACCTTAATTATATTATTTCCTGAAGGAAATAGTTTTCCCTGCCGAAGTCCAGAAGTTATTAAAAAAAGTTGACCTCGCTGGAACCAATCAAGATGGAGACAAGAAGCCTGTGATGGATTTTTAAGGCAGACAAGTTCATACATCTGTATTTTCAGGGCTCCAGGATTTCAGGACAGGTGTTCCTGGGCAAACCTGAACTTCTCAACAGCCCCTGTGGCCAGAAGCCAGGATGAGATGCGGAGCCTCCTCCATCCATCCTCTCGAAGCCCCCCAGGCAGGACACAGGAGCCCCGTGGGCCTGAGAAGGGCTCTTGCCTGCACCCGGATCAATGGCTCTGCCAACGCGAGCGAAGAAAAACAGCCGCCTGCCTTGTAGCTGTCAGGAGCACACAGGCTTTTTGTCTGTCTCTTCCCCTGCACCCATAAATAGAAGTGACAGCAACTTTATTTAGGACTTCTTCCAGTCAAAAGTGGATGGAAGAAAAGTGAAAAATGAAATTGTAGCTCGGCAAAGGCAGAGGGACCTTGAAGGCACAGCAGGGGCTCTGCCATTCCCGCAGCATCCCGGGCTCGTAGAGGCACTCACGCTCCTGAAACTAGCTCCTCCTCTGGGCACACTACTTCTCCTCCACTCTGCCATGCAAATGGCACCCCAGCTGACACGCCCGTATCTCCTGCGGCCCATCAGTTTGCCAGTACTAGCCAAGAGGTTTAAGCGTCTGGAGGAAGTAGGAGATAGAATAACTATCTCTCCTTTTTGCCTTAAAGAGGTCAAAAACAACCCAAACAATTTGGAAGAGAAAGTCACCTGTTCCCCCTATCTCTGCCAAGCTCTGACTTATAGCAGCAACAGCACCCTCGTAGTGCAGCCTAGTTCTGTCCATCTCATCAGCACAGCCAAGCAGCGAACACAAGGTCTCCATCAGCATCCACTAGCCCGGGAAGTCATGGCTGTTTGAGCTATAACCTCTGTGGAGTCTTCTGCAAGTGAAAAAAAAGCACTATTTTCTACAAATATAGTATGGAAAGACAGCCAAAAAGCAAGAGAGGAGGTGAAGGCTGTTCAGTGAGAGGGCTGAGCACCCAGCAGAGTTGGCTCTAGGCAATGGCCTAACACAGAGGAGCACAGCCAGGGTTTGAGCATCCCGGGTTGGTCTCCCCCACTTCCCCTGCAGCATCTCTCAGCAGCACAGCATCTCATGTAGTAGTTGTGTATTGAAACACACCGGTAACACAAGCACTGTTGCGAACTTTGTCCTGCTTGCACCACTGCTGAACCAGGGCTATGCCACATGTCAGAATCTGGTCTTCAACAGGACATGCAAGGCTTGTGCTGTCTGCAACATGGGGCCATGTTAGACACTGAGAAGTTTGACTGGAGCTAGACCAAAGCAATGCCATACACCTTCACCTGCACACAAACACAGCCAAGGGAGGGGTTTAGGAAGAGACCCACCATCAATAGGGTTGGGTGCCCACCCCATCGAGAACATCTCAGGCTGGAAGTTGTATGCAGCTCCCTGGGGAAAGAGACTGTGAATGACCTCATGGGTTTCTTCCACCAGTGCCCTCTCCACTGCCATGAGTCAGAGATTAAAGACAAGCCATTTGTCAGCACCGGTGGCATCATCGACAATCTCATTTCTGAGCAGACATCTGACCTTGCCTGCATCCCCGAGACCTGTGTTACCACACGACTCAAGCAGCTTCTTGACAGCTCCCAGGGGACGCAGTCTAAAGCAGGAGTCCAGGCTGTGGCACAGCCTGATCCTGACTCAGGATGCATAAGACAAACCTTTCAGCTGCAGGAAGCGAGGCTGAGTGTAGACTTTATCACTCTCTACAATGAACTGAAAGGAGGTTGCAGTGAGGTGGGGGTTGCTTCTCCTCCTAGTAACAAGGTATAGGATGAGAGAAAATGGCCTCATGTTGCATTAGACAAGGTTTAGATCGGATATTAGAAGAAACATTTTCCTCTGAAAGGCTTCTGAAACACTGGAATAGGCTCCCTATTGAATCCTTGAATCACCACCCCTGGAGGCATTTAAGAGACACACAGATGTGCTGATAATGAACATGGTTCAGCTCCAGACATGGTAGAGTTAAATAATAATGATCTTAAAAGTCTTTCCTGACCAAAACAGCTTTATGATTCTGAGTGGTGAGAGTCCACAGGCTTTTCCCACTCTCCTGCCCTTCTCTCAGCTGGTACCTAAGCATGGCTCTCCCTTGCTGAGCACAGAAGTAGGTTGTGGAGAAAAAAAACCTGACCCAAAGAGGAGGATCCAGGTAAAACCAGCCTGGTCTGAATCCCATGAGTGGAATAAAAAAACCCCAAGATGATCTCATTCCTCATGCCAGCTTCATCTCAGTCCCATGCTACGCAGCCATCTGAGGGGTTCAACATGCAGTAACAACTGAGACACCCAGACTTTTCTCTACAGATAAAATTCAGACAGATCTACACTGCACTTCTGTGCAGAGCCTGTACCTGTGTCCTGCAGAGCCAAAAAGCTGTGCCACAGAGGCCAGCAACCCCCTGCCCCAAAGCAGAACACGAAAGTACCATAGAAATCTACTGTGAAACCTCTAACAGTTGGTCCTCACAACCAGTCCAGTCCTCACATCTCAGAAAGGGAGTACTGAGACCACAAAAAGTACAAGAGAAGGGGAAGCCTTTCTGCATCAGGGTGCACTGAGCACATGAAGGTTTTACAACCTGAGAAAAGGGAAAAGGAAGAAGAAGATGGACCTAGCTACCAGACCTCTGGCTAAACACAGTAGTAGCCACACCATGACAGTCACAAAACAACGTGGTAAATGGCAGAAAGCAAATTATTTCAAGAAAAGCAGGGAAAATTCCAGAAGAACAGGTCCTCTGACAAATGCTGGTCCTGATGCAAGCTTTGTCTCAACATAACCCTTCAGACAGAAGCTGGGAGGGCTGCACCCCTACCAGGAGAGATGAGACAGCCACCAGGACAGCTTTGTCTACACTGAGTCAAACCAGTCAGGGACAGACTAAAATTACATGAGACTCAGAAAAGACATACTTAGTTAAGATGAAGAAATCAATGTCATTAAACATTATTAGACTAATACGACCAAAAAGCTTCATAAAAAGAGATGCTGTATCATGCAAAACTCTCCAGACCCTCATTTTTCCACAGATCCAAGACATCAACCAAGAGACTAACAGCCAACTCTCACAACTAACAGAAGGTCTCTTTTGATTTTGTTTGGCAGGTGTTTGTTGGGGTTTTTTTTTTTTTTTTGATTGTTTTTTTTTTCCAGAAGAGCTTTTTGGGTTTGAAATTGAAACTGCAACTCTTTCAGTTCCTGTGGAAAACAAAACAAACAACAAAATAATTAAAAATAACCTCCAAACCCAAACTCTTTTTCATTAATTTGAAGCAAATGGCATTTTTTGCTTTTTAAATATATATTTGACACGAGTCTGACAGCCTTGACCATATATATAAAATACCTGAACCTTTCTCTTTCAGAGCTTAAATAAAACCTGGCGTCAGCCTCATGCCACCGTAAGCTCTCTCCTCTAGGTCATGCTCCTGGGGGTGCCAGCACCATCCTGGTGCTAATGCTAGCATAGAGAGCAGGTATCAGCCACACCAGCCTGTTCATGCAAGTAAAACCCCATCAGCACACATTATCCCACTCCAAGCTGCTGCTTCCGAGGCTTGGTCTGGGTCCCCCATTTCAACAAGTAAGCAGCCATCTCTGGTGGCAGAGAGGCAAGCAGCATTGATTCCCTTCCTCTCCTGCCACCATCCGCATCCAATAACAGCATTGACCGAGAAGTGCTGGATGCTTTATTTCCTCACCCACCCAGCCTGTGCAAGAGTAGCCACTGGGCCTCCTTCCCCATCCATCGTGTCAGCAACGTCTGCAAACACAGTGACAAGACACAGAGTGGTGTCAAAGCCCATTTCAAGATCTTTCTATCCTATTCGAGCCAGAGAGGCTTATCTGCATGGATTTACACTGTTTGCCCCAATATTTACCTACTGAGCTGACTAATCTGTGTGCAAGAAAAAACCCAGTGGCTCAGAGGCTGAGCATCTACATAATTCATCATTTAGATTAGCTATTGTCTTAATCCTCTTTAAACTACTGTATAATACATAAAGAAATGGATGTCCTATATGCTCAGAATACCCAGGCTGAAGCTCACAAGCTTAGACAGAAGCTAGAATGACCATGGAAGAAAAAGGAAACTTGCTACACATCCTGACAGGTTAACCTCTTGCTCTCTCCATCCTAGCAGCCTTTAATTGCTTCCTAGTCAGGTTCCTCAAGCAATGCATAGCTCCCCTTCCCCTTTCCCTCATCACAACCTCACTATAAACTGGGGAACCCAAGCTGTGACAGTCCATGCAATGTGCTCCCATTGAAAGCTGCTGCCCTGAGGATAAGCACCTTGGGATCTGGGATGACTAAAGCCAGTATCGGCCATGGCCATGCTGCTCTCAGAAAAGCAACATCTTTGCACACCCCAGTGTCGTGCTTTGGGCCCTGCCTTGCAAACAGGCAAGCTCAGGTCAACGTTTAAAGTTTGTGCTGCTGTCTGAGACCACATTTTGCATTGCTGCAGTGCCCAAAGGGAGGATAAAGAACAGGTTTCTTTATGGAAACGGCAAGGAGTTTGGGGGGGGGGGAGGGGGCGAGAAGCAGGGGGCGCAACGAGGCAGTAGCAAATGAAGCTTTTGTTCACTGCCTGCCAGAGCTAAGGGAGCTAATAAACAGACAGATGAGAGCTAAATTGTCTTCTGAACCTCTGTATCAGTATTCACATTACAGAGGCTGCTTCCAGCAATTCTAACGTATTAATAATAAATGCTACATAATTACAGCAGACTTGCTTTTGTCCTCTCTTCCTGTTTACTGTCAATGTCTGCTTAACCCTGTAAAGCCCATGGCCAGCTTTCCACCAGCACCAGCCTCTTTGCTGGTGGAGAGCTGCACAGCCCTGGCAGCACCAATGGGTACCTCTCCCAGCTCTCTTCTGGGCTTGGACAGGAGGCAAGGGGAAATGAAGAGTAACTCAAGTGCTGATGCCAGTCTGCAGTGACCACCTTCTAGTTGTCAAAGTACTAACAACGTTGCTGCCGGGCATGAAAAAGTGGTGTTTTGGGCCTCAGTGGTACCCCCTGGCTATGATGACTTGGGGACTGTGCACACACCACCTCCAAAGCACAAAGAAGCCACAAGTCACCAACAGCTTCTTAATGGCAAACAGGGTTTATGGCTTCTCCTACAGACTTGCAGACGGAACTGCCTTCCCCATAGAAACATTTTCTTGGTGTCTCTGCCTCAGCCCATCAGAAGCCCTTCTGCTACACCCATAGTCACAGGGCTGGTGGTGGTGACCAGTCCCCAGGATGCACAGCCAGGAGCTGTAACACCACACAATTCCGGGAGCTGACAGTGGCCTCCAAGGCAACCACAAGAGGATGCAACCATGGGAAGACACAGGAAATGATCTTCATGTCTTGAGTTTACTCTGCTCTCATGAGACCCCACCTGGAGTACTGTGTACATTTCAGGAACCCCCAACACAAGAAGGACATTGAACTGTTTGAGCAAGTCCAGAGGCAGGCCACTAAGATGATCAGAGATCTGGAGCACCTCTGCTGTGAGGACAGGCTATGAGAGTTGGTCTCTTCAGCCTGGAGACGAGAAGGCTTTGAGGAGACCTTGTAGTAACCTTCCAGCATCTGAAGAGGGCTTACAAGTGGGCTGGGGAGGGACTATTTCCAAAGTCTTGTAATGACAGGATGAGTAGTAATGGGTTTAAACTGGCAAAGTGGAGATTTAACCTGGACATTAGGAAGAAGTTCTTTACAGGGAAGGTAGCAAGACACTGGCACAGGTTGCGCAGGGAGGTTGTGGATGCTCCCTCCCTGGAAGTATTCAAGACTAGGTTTGATGAGACCTTGAGTGACCTGTTCTAGCAGGAGGTGTCCCTGCCTATGGTGGGGGGGTTGGAACTAGATTATCTTTGAAGTCCCTTCCAACCTAAACCGTTCTATGATTCTATAAGGGAGAACAAAAGGAGATTTTGTAACCAAAGTTGGAACTTATAAATTGCAGACCAACTAAAACACCTCCATCCTATGCAGCACTTTAGCCATCTCCTCGCACTCATCCCTTGCTCTCTGCAGGATGAGTACCTCTTGGACCCAGCTGCTCTTCTTGAGTGTCCTTCCTCCAAGGCAAACTGGACCAAAATACCATGTCCCTTCTGATCATTTCATAAGCTAATTCAGATAAGAGCTGGAGACCCTCTAACACTCCCCCCATGATTTTTAGAGGGATTTCATCCATTCTACTTGCAAAGTGAACTCTGAAGCCTGCTTTGCCTCCCATAGACTGTCTCTGCGAGAATTTCCTTCTCAGCTACAGACAAAGAGATACAAAACTCTAGAAAAGCAGTGAAAAAGCTGTTTAAAGCAGAGCACAGGTTTAATTTGCATCTTTCAGCCTAGCTCGCTCTTTCCCCAGCCTTTCAAGGAGGCTGTCATGCTCTAATATGGCTTCAATAATAGAAGAGAACAAATACTTCAAACAGGATTTCTGGGAGAGGGAGAAACAAACAACAAGCAAAACAAAGTGTGCCTGCCTTACATGGAATCAAGCAGCTTGGAAGAGACCTCCAAGATCACCCAGTCCAACCTATCACCCAGTCCTATGCAGTCAACCAGACCATGGCACTAAGTGCCTCATCCAGGCCTTTCTTGAACACCCCCAGGGANAACTCAGTGCAAGTGCAAGTTAACTCAGCTTCTGCCCTGACTGCACACCTTTCCAGACTTAAAGAGCCCTTGGATGGCAAACAAATGCTAAGCAACTCAGATGTAAATCTCTCCCTGCACGGAGAGCTTCAAATACAAAACTTGATTCAAACAGCTGAGCATTGAGAAGCCTTGAAATAAAAAAAACACCAATGACCAAAAAAAAACCACCAAAACCCAAACCCCACAAACCAACCACAACCTTCCCAACAAAGGAACAAAAACTCCAAACCAATCAATGAAAACAAAAAACCCAACCCAAACCAAACCCAAACAATCTCACTCAAATTCAGCTTTATCACTCACACAGGGAACAGGCAGGACAAGGTTTGAGTGACATAAGACCAGATGTCACTCAGACACTGGTGTCCCACCTAACCTGGGGCATGTACAGCATCCCCCAGTGCTGGCATCCTGCCCCCATTCTTGGATGGTTCCCATGACTGTATGTATCCCCTCTACATTTTCTGTGCCATCTACTCTGCAAGGTGAAGCATTGAAGCATTTTTCTCTCTGTAAATGTCACAGTCACTTTTTTGACTTCTCAAAAAATGAAGAAGCAGGAATAAATGCTGAAGAAATAGGAATGTATCTCCTCTGTCTTACGAATAGAGACATCAAGAAAAATAAGAGGGATCATTTGTGCAGGGGATAGGAGGAACACAAAAAGACAGGAATCCTCTAAACTGCTCACATGGAACGGGAATGCCAGAGAGGGATGGAACTGAATGGGGAGTAAGCAAAAGGAGGATCATCATCACTATCACATCAAGTTCTTCCTTGCAGACCAGCACCAGGACTTTGAGAGATACAAGGGTAGTAGACAGCTGCAGGGTAGTAGACAACAGCCAAGTACATCCCTGCTGGGTGGCCCCGGGCCAGCTGCATCTCTGTGGGCTGCCTCTCTCTTCATTCACTGCCATTTTTGGCAGGGCAGCCCCACTTTCTTCACTGCAGGGACCCTTGTTCCCTGTGCAAAAGACAGCAGTCTGGAGTCCCCGCACATCCCTCTCTACCCCCACCTCTCCCACAAACACACCCTCCACTACAAGCTGGTGTGGATGAAGAGCAATAAACCATGTGGACAGGGAAGGGAAGCCCATCTCTTGCTGCAGGAAGATGACATATGTCAACCCCAGAAACAAAAATCCCAAGCTAGACCACAGCTCCAAGACACATTGCAACCAACATGCAGAATCATAGAATCAGCCAGGTTGGAAGAGACCTTCAAGATCATCCAATCCAACCTAGCACCCAGCCCTAGCCAGCCAACTAGACCATGGCACTAAGTGCCTCATCCAGGCTTTTCTTGAACACCTCCAGGGATGGTGACTCCACCACCTCCCTGGGCAGCCCATTCCAATGCCAATCACTCCCTCTGGAAAGAACTTCCTCCTAACATCCAGCCTATACTTCCCCTGGCACAACTTGAGGCTGTGTCCCCTTGTCCTGTTGCTGGTTGCCTGGCAGAAGAGACCAACTCCCACCTGGCTACAACCTCCCTTCAGGTAGTTGTAGACAGTGACAAGGTCAGCCTTGAGCCTCCTCTTTTCCAGGCTAAACAACCCCATAAGGAAGCAATGGTCCTGCCAGACCCTCAGAGTGGCTTCCAGAACACACAGTCAACCTCTAACACTTCTGGGCTGACTGTCAAAGTAGGACATGAAGGACTCAGACTGCTATGGATGCCTTTCTCAACAGGGCACACTCGAGGCCAAACTCTCTTATCATGGATCCCTGCATAGTGCTGCACAGCACAAGCAAGATTTCTCCCAGGATGAGCAGCCAGCACTCCTAGATACTAGGACAGGAAAGCATTAGACTTCCAAGTGCCCAGACTCACTTGAAGTACAGCCTGCATCACAGCCCACTGCTGGAGCTGTTTCTCTGCTTTCTAACAACCTCTGTGTCCAAACTCACCCCCCTCATATCTCAGGATGCTTCTCAGCAGTTGATGGCAGCACACAGCAGGCTGTGCGAGCCTCTTGTGTCATTCCCCTCTGCAAACCATTAAAAAAAAGATATCAAGTTATTAGTTACAAATTAAGCTGCTAATTGATACTAAGCTCTGTTAGCTCTAGGGGAAACAGAAACAGAACTGTGCCCCACACTGTGGTTCACTGATTGCAGATGCAGTATGAAGGGGTCTGAGCTCCCCAGAAAAGCTGCCGGGGACACAACAGCATCAATTTCAGCTTGAGCTGCAAACACCAGCCCAGGAATCTCTTAATACTTCACTTCTTCCACCTCTAACCTGTCTAAGATCAAAAGTCCGAAATCATGCGGACAGGGAAGGGAAGTCCATCTCTTGCTGCAAGAAGACGACAAAAGTCCAACACACCCTCTCCCAGCATGCAGTCAGACCCAAGTGTAATCCCAAGTTCATCACCCACTAAGTGTCAGCAATGGCCTCCACCAGACTTTTTTTATAATAGATTAATCAGGAGTTATAGCCATGAGACTCCAGCTGAATGAAAATATTTTTCCTTGGAGAGAATGAACAGTTTCCCCATCACCAACAGCATTTCTAGGTTTGCACAGTAACATCACCTGCTGGTGATGGGCAGCATGGTGGGGGGGCTGGAGCTGGATGATCCTTGGAGGTCCCTTCCGACCTAGACCATTCTATGATCACCATACTGCAACAGCATTTCTAGGTTTGCACAGCAACAAGTCCAAATTTTTCTTGGTCTTCTATCCTGGAGATGATAAGGAGACGAAGCAATAAAAGAATCAACCCATGTTGGGTGGGTAAAAGCAGGTCAGAAATTATCCCAGAAGCTAGAGAAACCCTTCCTGCCACAAGTGTCTGAGGTCTGCCTTCTGCAAAGCTGAGAAACACAGTGCAGAATATCCTCTCTCTTGATAAGTAGCAGGTAATGTGTAAATTAAATAGTAACATTAATAAATACTGAATAATAATGAAACAGTGGCACAGGTCGCCCAGGGAGGTTGGGGATGCTCCCTCCCTGGAGGTGTTCAAGGCCAGGTTGGATGAGGCCTTGAGCAACCTGTTCTAGTGGGAGGTGTCCCTGCCTATGGCAGGAGGTTGGAACTGGGTGATCTTTGAGGTCCCTTCCAACCTAAACTATTCCATGATTCTCTAATAATGCCTTAATAAGGAGCAGTAAAGTTTGAAGTACTGCAGCCTCCTGACCCAGCTATAAATGAGGCACATGGGAAGCTCCTCTCTGCACAGGGAAGCATAGCACTTGCCCTGACTTTTGCAAGGGCTGTGCTGGAGCAGAACCAGTTCTGTTGGGTTTGGCCAGCAAGCTGCTGATGCTGAGGTCTCCATCCATCCAGTCCCAGAACAGACTTCTCCTCAAGCAGCTCAATTAAGCCTAACAAGTTACGTGCAGCACAAGTCACGAGGACATACAGGCAGACTTGGTGACCATGGCGCTATGCAAGCAGAAGGCGAATAAATAGCATTGACTCAAGTTGACAGAAAACTGCACAGTGAAGGTTGTTGGAAGATACCAATTCAGTGATAGAGATTCTGCAATGAAGCATCTGTTTTGGTGACTTGAGCTCCAAAGGAGGCAAAAATAAACATGAAAATATACCTTCAAACAGGAAAAAAAAAAAATTGGCATACCAGGCAAGCACAGAATAGGTAGCCCTTGGCTGTAAGAGCTTTCTGACTATGAAGTCTCATCACTCTGCAGCCTCAGAAACAAAAGAAGAGCTAAGAGAGTCAGCTCAAAGTATCTGTGTCACAGAAGACGATTCCCTATCTATGGTCCCCAGCCCATCCAAGAGCATTTGTACTCAATGCCTCAGCTGCTTCATCAGTGACAGCGTTTGCATCAAGCTTCATTCAACTTGTTCAGGGCATGTCCATCAAAAACAGAGCAGAGCAAGCCCACATCATGCAGTGGAAGATTTTGAAGCTTTGCCATCTCCAATCAGGTGCAGCTGGGTCTTAATAACCCAGCATATACTTCCTGACTTCAGTTGCTTAGATGGCACCTAGGAAGAAGGAACTTCACACTCTGTTCACACAGGATCACAGGGTATCAGGGGTTGGAAGGGACCCAAGGAGATCATCGAGTCCAACCCCCTTGCCAGAGCAGGACAATACTATCTAACACAGATCACAGAGAAACACATTCAGGCAGGCCTTGAAAGTCTCCAGAGAAGGAGACCTCACAACCTCTCTGGGGAGCCTGTTCCAGTGCTCTGTGACCCTTACAGTAAGGAAGTTCCCCCTTGTGTTGAGGCAGAACCTCTTTTGCTGCAACTTACACCCATTGCTCCTTGTCCTGTCACAGGGAGCAAGTGAGCAGAGCCTGTCCCCTCTCCTGGCAGCCTTCAGATACTTATAAACATTTATCAAATCCCCTTCAAGTCTTCTCTTCTCCACACTTTGACCACACTCATAAGATTCTTGTCAGTGCCTGACAGGTAATTAGACACTCCAAAGCAGACTGTTGTCTGCTGCCTTGTCTCCAGGTGTTTCTGAAAGCAAGTCTATCTCCTGCCTTTCCTCACCTCTTAAGGGGCTCAAAACAGAGCAAGACCCACTTTGTTTCACTTTCCCTAGACCCACTGGGGTTTCAGCATCTCTGACTCCATCCTTCTCTCCACAAACCCCGAGTTTCCCTGCCAACAACCACCAATTAGTTTTGTTGTCACATTCCTACAGGAGAAGGTGGTGGGAAAACACTGTAGACCAGGACAAACTACATAGCTTCCTAGAGGGTAAGAAATGCTTTCCAAACCCTGTTGTAGCTGTAACTGACTGTCAGTTCTTCCTTCACAAAACAAAGAGCCCTACTCCACAGCAAAGCAAACAGTTGCTATTTCAACACAGTTTCATCACCGCCCCCAACCCCATTCCTTCAATTTGAAGTCAATTATGGCAAGGTTAATGGGGCAGAGAGGATGCCAGTCAGCTGGGTAATGATGTCAAAGCACCTGGCATCGCCTGGGCAACAGCTAGGCAGCAGGGACACAAATGAAAGCGCAGGGTTGCACTTGGTCCCTGGAAACAAGCTGATGCAATTGAGCGTATCAGCATTAACGAACATGGAAATAATGACAGAACACACAGAGAAACAAGACACTGATGGGGGGTGGGAGTTGCATCTAGCAGGAAGATACAGCTACAGGCACCATGTGCTGGGTGCCAGTGGGAGTGAGCTCCATGATGTCGTCTCTCCTCCAGGTCTTCACCCAAAGGTGCTTCCCACACTTTAACACACCAGAACTGCACATCCAACAGCAATCATGTTGCTCTTCTGAACTATCTCCAGCAGCTCCTGGCCTCTCTCCAGGCAAACTGTGACAAAGAAGCAAGAGGGGAGCTGCACACATCCAGAAACAACATCTTACAGTGACCTAATAAACATGAAGCAAAGGCAGCAAATACCAAGAGGCAAAAGGTGTACAGGAGCAGAGGTGCTCGAGGGCATTTCAATGTAAAGACCAAAGACCTCCTTAGCAGGAAAGCTGCTTCTACAGTGCAGCCCAGCTGGCAGTCCCTATATCATCTGCAATAAATATTTTGAAGCCAGTAGGCAGAGCAAGGTGGGATGTTGTGCCAGGCCAGCACTTTGCACAACATGCTTCCACAGATCAGGATTTCAGGACAGCAGCTAAGAGCACTGCAGATCTCACACACAAGCAAGGCATTTCCAGCTTTGGTCTGCAATCCAATTGGTGTATCTCCTCCCTAATCCACAAGTTCTATCAGACACCCCTCAGTATATTCATTACTTGGAAAACTTTCACACCTATAATGTAATAACCAGTGGGTTTTTTTATCCCTAGTCTTTAAGCCCACTCCATGCCACTACTCTTTCTCTTTTCTAACTGCATTCACACTCCAGTGCAGCTGCAGTGAGGCAGCTGCCTTTGGTCCCCAAGCAGAGGCCATCCATCCTTCCATATTCCAGCTGCACAGCTGGGCTGGGGTGCCACAACCATCATCTCATGCCTCCTACTCACCCTCTTCAATTTCACAGCCCACTCCCAAAATATGCTCCAGGGCAGCAGCAGCAGCAATCACTTTACCAGCAGCTACAGGGTGGTTTCACAAGGATTCTGCACCAGAAAAGCTACGTTAGATGAGCACGGGGGAGCTGACAGCATTTCCTCATACCAGTGAGTAGCAGAGCTTGTGTTGTTGAAATGCAGCTGTGCAAGTGACACCCCAGCAACCACCCCTCACCCAGCCCCAGCCATTCCCCACAGACATGAAGAGTTGTATCAGGGACACAAAGCAGCTGACAACACCGGGGAGCAGTTGGGTCACGCATCCATTTACAAGGTCATTATGCCATGCCTCTTTAAAGCCCTTCATTTTCACCCAAGGCCAGTCAAGGTGACTCAGACTGTGCTGCTGCTACTGCTCACACTCTCTGATATCCCCTGCCCTTGGCTGAGAGCCCCTTGGAGCCAAAAGCATCCTTCTGCATTCTCTGGAAACGGCCCAGCAAAGTAGCAGCCTGTGCCATAAATAACACTGGCAATGACCAAGAGCAGAGCAGCCACAGGCTCTGCAAGGATCAAAGCATTCCCAGCCAACCTATGCCCAGGCTCTGCAAGACACGGGGCTTGCCTAAACATCCCACTTGCCCACCACAATGGGATCAAGCGTGCCCAGGCTCCAACCAGTGCCATTCCCTATGCCAGGTCTCTCCTTCAGTCCCAGCATGTTGCTTTTAAATGTCAGCAGTAAAACCAGATAGGCAGAGGGAATTAAATGGAGAAGGGGGGTGGGGAGGGGTGGGAGGGGAAGACGAAACAGAAGAGACAGCTCTGCTAATAGCAAGTCAGCCAGTAGTCTCCAAATCCATTTTAAACGTGTAGGGCTTAATTTAACTTAATGGTTTTGTCAAACATTGGCACTCTGTTAAAAGCACAGGAGAGCTGGTAATCCAAATGCCAGTGGCTCTGCTTTTGCTAGCTGCAAGAAAGCTGCTGTTCAAGTCCCCAGATAGATCCATCTGGCTTGACACAGGCAGCAAGCACAACCCTGGCTACTGCAGTCACTCATTAGGACAGCTCTGTATTTACTTAGCAGTGGCAGCAGCCCTGACTTTGCCCAGAATGCAGAAACAAACACAGCCCACTGCATTTCTGAGCCTGTACATGTCCTAAGGCAGCTCCAGGCTTCTCCTGAAAACACAGTTCAGTCAGGGAAAGAGAGATTTGCAACTTTCCCCTTGGGAAGGCAAAATGAAATATCTCACCTGTGTGGACTTTGGAAAGAAGATGGGAAAAGAAAGGAAGGGGGGGAAAAAAGACAGAAAGAAAGAAAAGCAAACTCTTTGCTCACCAGCAAGCAGAGAAAGTCAGGAGTTGAACTGCAAAAGTTGATTCCCACCCAGCCCTCCTCTACCTCCTCTCTCCAGCAGCCCCTACAAGATGGGATAGGGCACAACCCCAGGTCAAACCAGGCAGCCTTAGCTCTACTGCTGTCAAATTCTCTTCTAGAGGGTAGAAAAAATAGAAATATCAACCTGCCATTTAAGATGAGACCGAGCCCATCCCTACATCCCTACTCTCTCTTCACAGAGAGAGTGATTGCCATTGGAATGGGCTGCCCAGGGAGGTGGTGGAGTCACTGTCCCTGGGGGTGTTCAGGAAAAGCCTGGATGAGGCACTTAGTGCCATGGTCTAGTTGACTGGATAGGGCTGGGTGACAGGTTGGACTGGCTGATCTTGGAGGTCTCTTCCAACCTGGCTGATTCTGTTCTATATACAGCAGGGGCAAGACAGAATGTCTTGTGAACATCACCTGCCCCAGTGCCCTATTCTGGCAGCAGATGGGAAATTCAGGACACCTCCCATGCTGCCTTATGGTTTTGCCCTGCCTTTGGATGACTCTGGATGACTGCAGTACCTGGCACTCTGTGACTCAAGCACCAAGACACTGGCATACTGGAGACAGGCACCAGGGCACTCTCCTCTCTACAGTAATGACAGTCCAAAAAGGTCAAGCTTGCTTGTGTAGTTCTGGGCGGAGGGTGAAACGGTGTTTTTAACCTTGCAACTGTCAGTAGGACATCAGTCACCCTTCTATGCATCAGGAGCCATCACAAACTGATGAGACTAGCGACATTAGGAAGATAGGAAGGCAGCTCTGCTCACCTGCCCAGTCTCAGATCCCAGAAATGAGGAGCTCAACAATAGATCTCAGAAATCTCCCTTTCTCCAGGGCAGTGTTTCCATTTTTCAGTATATCCTTTAACTCTCTCACTGCAAAAGCACTCTCCCTGCCACATTCCCCAGGCAGCAGGGTTTGTTCAAAAGGCCACTACTAAATGAAGCAGGACTGTCAACCCCCAGCCTCTCAGCACAGCCCCAGACCAAAGGGCTCTGGAGGGAAACAAGTCCTAAACCCCAGGGCTATGGGCACATCCCCCCCTCCACATAGGGCAGGTGGAGATGGGGCTCCAGGAAAACTCAGGGGGGGCAGCGGAGGCTTTTGAGCCTCTTCATCCCCTTAAACCTCCCCCTCCATCCAAAGACCTGGATTCCTGTTTGATTTAAGACACAAATGGAATCGAGTTTAAAGGTCTCAGTCTGGCCCTTGACTCCTTGGTGGGAGTCTTTCCACATCACAAAACCACCAGACAATTCAGCCTGATTGACAGCCTTTCAGAGAGAGAGGCCCTGGGCTGGAGGGAGGGGGCCATGTGTCAGGGCTAAGGTGGGGGTAGCCAGAGCTGTGGTTGGAGCTGGTAGAGCAAGGGGGTTGCTATGAGGTGAGGATGATGCTCAGTTTGTGCTGCCACAGGAAAAAGGTTTCTGGGGAAGGACGAGAGAAGCTTGAGCATCCTTGAGGGATGCAGTTCCACTTAATACTTGCACAAGCCAAACTGCAGATGGCACATACAAGGGGGGAAAAAAAAAGAGAGAGCTGGTTTAATGCACTTTTCCCCAAGTTAAGTGGATAGCAGAATACATGAAAGCAGGCAACTGAGGACAAGGCAGAAGGGAGACCCCAAGCTCAGAGATAGAAAAGCAGTCAGTGACAGGAGAGAGCCAGGAGGGATCAGGAATGGGAAAGCAAACTAGTCAAGCCAGAGCTCACAGACCCTGGGCTCAGCCATTGAGGCTGCAGCAAGAGCTGAGATGGCAGCACACACAGGCACACACATATGGACATCTCCACCCTGTGCCATATTCTGCTTTGTCCCTTGTCTCTGCTTTCTGGCCCAACAGAACCCATCCCAGTTAAAGGGGCATCAGCAAGAGACAGGATCCTCAGAAGACACAGCAGAAAAGCTAGAGGTGCTTCCTCATCTCCTCCATGCGCCTTCTCTCACCATAGTTTAGGAAAGCTGGGCACAATCCACGGCTCCCTCCAACGCGGCTTTTCCTCCTGTGCCATAGCTGATGTCAACACACCCTCCGCAGGGAGGCAAAGCCCTGTTCCCAGCTGTATATGTTCAGCCTCTGTGTAAGCTCACTTAAGTTTCTGGCTTTGAAAGAAGGTTCCTTTAAAAGCACTCTCACCTTTCAGTTTGGGTCAAACCCATGTTTGCCAACACCTCATCTCAGGAGGACACAATGCACTTCTGTGATAAGCTGAGGGTCATCACTTGAAAGACACCAGGCAAGGGAATGCCTAAGACCAGAGATACTGGTCATGCTATCTCATTTATTCCTGCTTCTGCACACAGGAAACCCTTTCTCCTACCTTTTTTTTTTTTTCCTCTTCCCTCTTTTAAAAGAGAAAAAAATTTAAGCTGGTGCTTTAAAGCACAGCAACTGCCAGCCCATCTCCACGGCTTGCCAAGAGAGCAATTCATCCTCTGCCTCTATTCTGCAGTAGGTAAAGCGCCCCCCCTCCTCGCTTTTGTTCATCTCCCCGCTCTTTTGTCTGGCCCTGAAAGCGTTGATCACTCCTGCATGAGGAATGTGAAACTGATGTGATGTGATAGGAACAATGCTCCGGCCCTGCTCCCTCCTCGAAGTCACATCAAAGTGGCTATTTGCATGGATTCCTCTTGCCGCCTGTCCCCCTCTGCCCCCAGCTGCGCTCGGGCTGCTTCAGCGCCTTCATTGTCCCTCTGGATTCAAGAAGAAGCCTTGGCCTCCTGCTAAAAGGCACTCGATGGCCTTCCCATCCCTGCCACTACATCCTCTCACCCATAGGACATAGGAGCCATTGGCAGCCCTTGGCTGGCATCCATAGGTGGCACTGATACAGGCTGTCATGCACCAAGAGAACATCTCTGCTGATCCCACTGCTGCCTGGCACCTGCTCCCAGATGGATGCTTCTCCTCACAGCACCAGCAGGCTGGGGTAGAGGAATCTGAGCAAAGAGATGGAGAGAAAAGGAAGAGCTCTTAGATCAAAAGGTGTGGGGCAGTGGGGCCCAGCCCTGCTAGAAGTGAATAGGGAAGCCTGTGGAGGGCATTAGCATAAAAATTAGGACATTTCTTAAGCCAGTGAAGGGCACAGAGGAAGTTCATATTGAAAATGACCTGATCTTTCAGTGTCCAGAGGAGGCAGATCCTTGTCTATCTTTCTGGTGCAGGAGGAAAGACCACAGAACCAGATGATTGGAGAGGACGCAACCTGACAGCCAGACCCCACTACACCTATTGCACTGCCTGCCCTGCAGAGTGCCCTCTGACACCAGAAGCAGCACAACGTTCAGCAACACTGCAAAAGCCACCAGTGCAGCTGGACAAGCATGGCTCTGGGTCCAGTCAACCTCCTCACAGGCTGTTAAGTGCAGGCACGCTGCCACCAGGTGAAAACCATGCTGCTACCCCTTAATAAGCAGCCATAACCCAAGAGATACCTCTATGAGCATGCTTCACTGGGAGCCCTGCCTTTCCAGACCTCATTTGATCAAATGCTTTAAAACAGGCCCAGCAAAGGAGGCTGCTGAGAGGGGAAAAAAAGAAACCCCCCAGTGACACAGAGATCACTTCCACAGCAGCTGTGGCTCCACTGCAAGCCCGTGCTGACATGACAGCAACTGCAAGGTAATAGGCTTCTCTGCTCCCCAAGGGACCATTTACTTCCAAGTCTCCTCAGAGCACTAGGCAATCTCCAGGCAGGTATCTACTGCCAGATAGGGCAATGTAGGCAGCACCCGGGTAGAAGAAAGGGTAGAAGAAAGGCAGGCACTGGCCGTGCCACATGGGGTACAAGGAGGAATAGAATCAATCAGGTTGGAAGAGACCTCCAAGATCGTCCAGTCCAACCTAGCACCCAGCCCTAGCCAGTCAACCAGACCATGGCACTAAGTGCCTCATCCAGGCTTTTCTTGAACACCTCCAGGGATGGTGACTCCACCACCTCCCTGGGCAGCCCATTCCAATGCCAATCACTCTCTCTGGGAAAAACTTCCTCCTAACATCCAGCCTATACTTCCCCTGGCACAACTTGAGGCTGTGTCCCCTTGTCCTGTTGCTGGTTGCCTGGGAGAAGAGACCAACCCCCACCTGGCTACAACCTCCCTTCAGGTAGTTGTAGACAGCAATGAGGTCTGCCCTGAGCCTCCTCTTCTCCAGGCTAAACAACCCCAGCTCCCTCAGCCTCTCCTCCTAGGGTTTGTGTTCCAGGCCCCTCACCAGCTTTGTTGCCCTTCTCTGGACATCTTCCAGTACCTCAACATCTCTCTTGAGTTGAGGAGCCCAGAACTGGACACAGTACTCAAGGTGTGGCCTGACCAGTGTTGAGTACAGGGGAAGAAGAACCTCCCTCCTCCTACTGGCCACACTGTTCCTGATACAGGCCAGGATGTCATTGGCCCTCTTGGCCACCTGGGCACACTGCTGGCTCATCAGAACAAGACCAAAGGAAAACAGTGGTGCCACACAGAACCATGTAGCATCAAACTATGCTGAAAACATTTTTGGTGAAGCAGCAACACATTTAGCTTACCCTTGCCACTAGAATCAATGCAAGATTGATTCTTGCCATCCTCCTCCTGAAGTACGTGACTTCCGTTTAACTAAACACCAACCACGATCCTGAGCCAGTCTGTGTTAGTAATCAACAACAGAGACTGCCAGCATCTGTCTCCAGATTACAAAAACCACAGCAATCAAGACCCAGGTAATTAAGCATTTGAGTTCAAGCACATCTCCAGTTTGCAGACCAGTGACCCACAAGGACTTCAGGTGTTTTGACTTCAAACGCAAAGGAAATGCAAGACAACTGACCAAGAGCCATTTCTGAATCATCAAAACGCACCATGGGTGACACTGTAAGATAGTACTGTTCTAATGTTAGTAGGCACATGCTAAGCATTTCACAGGCTGCCTGTATGCAAGCAGTCTCCCAAATCTTGAGAGCCTCTGCTTTGTTCTTTATTTTTCACCCAGTTAATACAGCCCCTGCTTCTTCATCTGTAGCTGGAGTTTAGCAGGGGTGTACCAGCCAGGGTACACAGCACTAACAGCTACTCCTGACTTGTCCTGCTGGGGAATAGAGTTTCCTTTTGTAAAAGTAAATAGAGTCACAACCAAGAGGTATAGTATTTTTAATAGGCAAGCATGTTTTTTTTTTACCTCAGTGCTTGTAGGAGAGGAAAGTGTTGCCACCCCTGGAGGTGTTCAAGAGAAGACTGGATGAGGCACTTAGTGCCACGGTCAAGTTGATTGGACAGGGCTGGGTGCTAGGTTGGACTGGATGATCTTGGAGGTCTCTTCCAACCTGCTTGATTCTATGAAAACTAAACCCACCTCCCTCTCACTTTGGGTCAGATTTGCTACACAAGCCCTCTGTTGTGCATTAAACATGGTCGGTGTTACTCCTGGTTAGTGAAGAAGAGATTCTGCTATATGGAATATGTTGGTGTGTGATTAAGGAAGACATTTCACTCTGGTGTTTGGATTTGTCCCTGCAAGCTGATTTACCTTAGGATAACACCAAAAGATGCTGTTTCACTGTAGCTGTTCTTACACACTAACTAGAGCCCTTCATTAGGCTGGGGAGAGCACACCACATCCAGCTGTGACACTCAGCATCCTGCTGGGCTCTCAATCCTCAGAGGATGAAGATCAGAGCCTCCCTCCAAGGGGAAAGGAGTCCTCTGTGCTGGGCTGACCCTGGCTAGACACCAGGTGCTCATCATAGCTACTCTGTTACTCCCCCTCCTCAGCTGGACAGGGGAGAGAAAATATAACAAAAGCCCACGGGTTGAGGTAAGGACAGGGAGAGATCATTCACCATTCACCATCCAAATAGACTTAGGGAAACTAGTTTAATTTAACCAAATCAGTCAGGTAACAAGAAATGAAAACAAATCTCAAAGCCCACTCCCTTTTAGGCTCAACTTCACTCTTGATCTCTCTACCCACCTCCCCCTGCAGTTGCATGGGGCAAGGAACGAGGGTTACAAGTCAGTTTGAGTTGTCTCTGCCACTTCACCTTCCTCACAGAGAGGACTCCTACAACTCTTGCCCTACTCAAATGTGGGGTCCCTCCCACAGGAGACAGTTATCCACGGACTTCTTCAACATGAGACATTCCCATGCTGCAAGTCTTCACAAACTGCTACAGCTTGGGTCCTTTTCACATGACATATTCTTTCAGGGACAGACTGCTCCAGCAGGGGTGTCCCATGAGGTTATAAGTGTTGCCAGCAAATGTGCTCCAGTACGGGCTCCACCTCATGTGGTCACAGGAACCACCAGGATCCTTCTCCATCATAGGCTCCCCATAGAGTCATAACCTCCTTTGGGTTCATAGAACCAACCAGGTTGGAAGAGACCTCCAAGATCAGCCAGTCCAACCTAGCACCCAGCCCTAGCCAGTCAACTAGACCATGGCACTAAGTGCCTCATCCAGGCTTTTCTTGAACACTTCCAAGGACAGAGACTCCNACTTGAACTGATGAACTCAGAACTGGACCAGCATGGAATCCTCCATGGGGTGCAGAGAGACAGCTTGTCTTACCATAGTCTTCTCCATGGGCTGCAGAGTCATCTCTGTACCTCTTACCTCTCCTTCACTTGGTGTCTGCAGAGTTGTTTCTCTTATATATTCACTCCCCTCTCCAGCTGCAATTGCTTCTGTACAGCATTTTCCCCCCTTTTTAAATACATTCTCACAGAGGTGTTACCAAGGTCATGGATGGGCTTGGCCTTGGCCAGTGATGAGTCCATCTCGTAGTCAGAGATAGCTGGCACTGGCTCTACTGGATGCAGGGGAAGCTTCTAGCAGCTTCTCACAGACACCACCCCCTTAGCTCCCTCCCAGCAGTGAAACCTTGCCATGCCACATTCAGCTTTGCCTGAGCAGAATAGATGATGGCCATCAGGACACCAGTACATGATGCTTGATCCCTTGTAGCTGTTGCAGAAGAGGTCACAAGTACTGTGTATCTCGCCAGTACTCATCCCCATAGCTCTGCTGCCTGAAAACCAGGCAGAAAACACTTTCTAACAGTAAGGGATGAAATGCACGGTACTCACTGGGGAGTTAAACTCACACTCTAAAAGGTAGAGAACCCCCCCCAAGTAAGGCTGGGTATTAATCTACACCCAGGGACCAGGGACCATCAGACATGCATCTGTTTCTCTTGCTCCACCCCAGAGGTCCCCACCTGCTATGGGCAGTTGGTGCTGACCACATGGAATGTCAGATCCAGAGGAAGTCCCTCAGCTTGCCTTGCCTGCAACGCTGGTAGTTGCTGAAACCCAACAGCAGCGTTCAAGCAGACCCCAGACTGGCACCTACAGCATACAGACCTAAAAGGCAAGAAGGCAAACAGAGCCACCCTGCTTGCTGCAGTCAGCTGCCATTGGAGGCATACCTAAGGTGAGCAGGACCTTGAATACAGTCAGAGAGATGTTGTTTCAGAGTTTGCTAATTCTCTGTCCCTAATTCCTTCCTGGTTTCTGCAAGATACAGTCAATTTCTGACCAGCCACCACACATGCATGTTTCTTTCCTTTCAATTCGGCTGGCAAAATCCATTTACCGTGCCTGTCTCATCCGGTTCCCATCAAGCCTGCTGAATTCTCCCTCAGTGAAATAAGCAAGTTTACTGTAACACCCTCTTTTGTAAGAGCAGGGCTAAAATGACAGTCTTTCTGGTGCCTGACTCTTTCCCTTCACAGCAGGCACTAAACACTGCTTGTTTTCAATTGTGAACTGTTCCGACTTTTTGAAATGCATTAAAATACCAAGAGGGTTGATTTAACTTGGAAAGAGGTTTCTACAAGAGAATACTTACCTTGCAGTTTGCTATGGAGAGGGTTCAGGCTGGTCATTTAGTAGCCAATGACACAAAGGTCTCTGGGTGAATGCAAGAGAGAGCAGAAGCAACTCAACATCTGCCTAGTTCAACACTGGCCATGACAGCCAGAGACCAAATAGCTTGTTTAAGGTTCCCAGTTTTAAGACCCTGCTCAACTTGGTAGGTCTGGGGGAGACTGGGCAAGAGCCCCCACATTGCACAGCTAAGGGCTTTTGGGATTTCAGTGCCAGAGCCACATGTCACCTTCAGGCCTTCAAGAACATACTCCCCTAATCCTCTCTAGCTTGTGATTTCCACCTCCAGGCACCTCCTGAAGGTTTTCAAGAGCGACTTTAGAGCAGGACAAAGGGAAGAGAAAATCCAGACCTCTTCCTTCCACACTCCTTGCCACTTTTCTAGTGACACACACCTACAGCAAAGCTGCTACAAGACACCAGTGCTATTTGCCCTGTGCTAAACGCTGCCAAATAATCAGCATGCAAGTCAGAGTGATCCTTGTACTTAAGGACATTGAAGAACAGGGCTGAGCTATTATCTGCAAGAACCTGGAAAACCCACAGTATTAACTTCTGCCCAGAAATAGCCTCAGAACAGGGGCACAATCCCCAGAGATGCACACAAAAGGAGAGCTCTCCTTCCATCCCCACTAATGCCTGAGCAGGACAACTCCACATCTGGAGCCAGGCAGCTGATGGGAACCCAGCATGGGACACAGCAAGCTCTGCACAAGGAAACCTGGCCCCTGTACTCCAATTGCAAAACACTTGAAGCCTGATGCTTTCAGCACAGGAAATGTCCAAAGTCCTTACACTTTAGGACTGAAATCCCTCCTCCTTGCAGTAGCCTGCAGTTTTCATTTCTCATCCTTTCAGGTTATAGTTTCCTTAGACTTTTTTTTTTCACATTCTTGCCTTTTTTTTTTTTCCTAATGGCTCCTCAAGTTTCATTCCCTTTTCCAAGTTACACGAGCCGAGTTTAAAACTTCTGCCACTCCTCCCTGCTTTATTAACAGACAAATTAAAAGCAGTATTAAAGGTATTATTTGCAACATTACTTGAGACACCCTCAAGTCTCTTGTTGCTTTGCAATGCACTGAATTCTGACCCGCCATGGGACTTTATTTCCACACCTTGCCAAGTGTTTATCTACATCCTCGTCGGTAAGTTTGGGGAAAGAGCTCTGCTCCTTCTCAGAAATAAGACATTCTTAAGGCTTTGTTGACAGCTTTCTCTTCCTGCATTGTTTCCTGCAAAACGTTTCCACCTCCTAAGGTCTTTTGACACTGAAGAGCAGATATGACCCACTTGCAGGGGAAAAAAAAAAAAAAGGCAACAGATTATTTCTTTATTTTTTTTCCTTTCATGGAATTTGGGTAGGATGTTACCAGATCTGCACAGGAAACTGAGCTACTGCCTGGTCAGCCACAGCCTCCCATGGAGACCCATGACTACAGCAAGCCAAGAAAAATCACTGCACACCAGCTTGCTGCCAGGACCAATTCTCCTGATTTCTACATTTCCAGAAGCCAAACAACTAAGGACCTGCAGATTACTATTTCTATGCTCTGCTGCACCCATCTCCTCCCCACTACAACCCTTTGTGTCAGGCAATAGGCTGAGAGAGATGCTGATTGAGTCCTGAGCGTGGAGCAGAGTGCTGACATTAACACAGAGATGCACAGGGAGGCTAAGAACAATCGAAGTTATTTCTAAAGTCTCATGTGATGCTTGCAGGTACAGCCCCTTCTGTTAAAAAGGTTTATTGGCACAAAGTAGCGGGCACAGGGCTTGCAGAGCCCTGCCTATCTCGCAGCATTATTCACACCCCGAGAGCTGCATATGGACTCAGGGAAGCCATGAAACTCAACTCAAGTGCCCCAAGGAGGGAAAGGCTTGGGGCAGAGCACCCAGGAAGGAAGGGCTTGGGGCAGAGCCTGTGGGAAAAGAGCTGCAAGAAGGACTGAGCATGTGTCACAAGATATTCTACCCGGGCTGGTCACCGGAAAGCGGCTGGGAGCAGTGAGGACAAAGCACAAAGCCAACAGCTCAACAACTGTCAGCTCAGAGCGCCAAGGCACGGCAAGAGCGCACAGGCCATCACTGCTACGTAAGACACCACATGCCTTAATCTCTCCCTGGGGAGAGAACCTCTTCCAGCTCAGACTGTTTGTGCATTCAGCTAATTTTGTTGCCTGACTTTCCACCTACTTGCTCAGCGGAAAACCGATCCTCCCAAGTAATCATCACTATTTCACCCATACCCTTAGATGCAAGGCCACAGCATAAGCCAAGCCCTGCTCCACTTCATCAGCTGCAAACCTAGTGTCACAAGGGCAACTGGCTCACCTTGCCGTGTCCCCTTTGCTGAAGCTCCTCTCCTAGTCTGAACACCATGTATGCTAGCACAAATAGTGCCACCCACTCGTTGCTCTGAAAGTGCCCCATATGCAGTTCCAAATCTCCCCTGTGGCTCCTCTACACATAAATCAGGCTATTCAAAAGCAGTAGTGTAATTAAGGGGAAAAAAATCCCAACCCTGCATGCTGCAGGGAGCATCCTGAACAGCATGAGTTTAGTATTAGCTCTTTCTAGAGCACAGTGAGACTATTTCTGGCTGCTGGTGTCCAAAATTGAAAGAGGGGAAAAAAAATAAAACCAACAAAACAATAACAAAAAAAAAAGGTAGAAATGTAAAAGACTCCAAGAAGCATTAGGAGAATGAATCTGGAACTGGAAAGCCTGCTGTGCAGCCACAGGCTCAAGTGCTCAATTGGTTCAATTGTTCAACTAAGCCAAGAGATGATCAGATCATCACATCACCCCTTACAAAAGTGCCAGCACAAGGAGCTGCTGATATCCTACACAGCAAAGCACACAATTTGGTTTGTGGCTTGTTGTAAGACAGCAAACAAACTGATCTGAGTTACAAAATATTAAGCCCAAGTCTCAGTTCCAATTGCAAGCCACCCCATTCTTAAGACCCAAGTGGAGGGTGGATAAGCAGTGAAGATGCCCCAGTCCCCTCTCTCTAGACTAAGTAAAGATAAACCAGAAGGCAAGTTCCATAACCACAGCAAAGGCATCTACTGGCAGCCCATCCTGAGACATCCCTTTGTACCTTCCTTTAGTTCTTCATTTCACATGCAAGACTTACCAAAGGAGACAGCTCATGTACTCACTAAACACAGCCAGGCCATGGGTCATTTGGAGGAAGGGAAGGCAGACTGTGTTGTTTCTAAAATACAAGTCAGCCATCCTCACTGGATCAGGAGGAGGATCAGTCTGGGCAGACGAGCAACCTTAAGAGTTCAGGACAACCATCCTGCATGCTCCTCCAGCACTTTGAATTTTCACTGTCCTTTCATTCCTGCTTCCATGGCGAAATGTTTTCACTAGCGAAGCTCTGCATCAAACACCGCTCTAAAACCCTGCTGCAGCACTGAAACCTGCTCTTCCCTCCTCCCTTCAATTATGGTGCTTACTTTGCCTTTAAAGCAACGCTGCCCAGGAAGTCTACTTGAGCTGAGTAATAAACGGCACAGATCAGCTGCTGTCAGTCTGGGGCTGTAATCCCACCACAGAGCTGCATCCTGGAGTCAAGCTGCAAGCAAGAGAGCACGCATATCACACTGCTTCCTGCAGGGGCAGAAACAACAAACTGCAAGCCCGTTTTGTCCCTCAGATTGATACCCACCCTGCATTGTCAATACCCCTGCACCAAACTGCCCGTTTTTATAGCAAGGGGACACCGGCTATTTACATTCAATCACTAATTCCCTAGTGCCCTGAAGAGTATTTACTGAGGTTAGCCAAGCATTTGAGATGCTTGCAAAGTACCCTCAAGCTTTCCTTAATAGCTATTTCTGTACAGTCGTCTTTTGTTCCCAGTCTCCCCACACCTTTTCAGGCTTTTAATCTTGCTAAAGACAGGTATAAAGAGATGGTGAGGATCTCAGTCATTTGAGAAGGGAAAAGAAATTGGTGAGAAACCAATTATATTTAATAGACCAATTGCATCTCTTACATTTTCTTCTCCCTGGCAGTACTGTGAAAAAGCCTTTCTCCCTCTTTCCATCACCAACTGGAAGGACTGAGATCACACAGCTCAGGTACCTCCATATCACTTCAAGATTCTTTCCATTACTTTCAACAGGGCCCATGCTCCTCTCTGGAATCCAGCAGCATCTCTGCATTCAGTACCTCGGCCATTCTTCCCTGGCTCTCCAGAAACCCAAACAAGCACACCTCTATTCTTACCCATTTTCACAGAATCATTAAATCTGGAAAAGATCTCCAAGATCATTAAATACAATTGCTAAACTAACATTGCCAAGTACAGCACTGAACCATGTTCCTACATGCCACATCTACATGCTTTGTGAACAACATCCCCTGTACCATCACTGCTTTACAGTGTTTGCAGCCCTCACTGCTGCATTCAGACTCTTCAATTTCTCCCTTTCTTGATCCTTTCCCTGATGCAATCCTCTTGGGCCACTTCATACCCTCCCCAGAGCCTGTAATTTGTAAGTCCATCTTCTACTTGCAGTTTCCCCATGCACTGAATTGTTGACCTAAAAATGCAGCTGGGCACAGTACTCTGGGGATGTAAGAAGCTTCCTACAATCTCCCAGCAAGAATCTTGCCTCAGAGACATCTTACCCAGTAACAGTGCTTGACCACAGCCTTCCCATCACCTTCTCCTGAAGGCAGCTAGAACCAGTACAAGCTCTTTGGTCCCCAGATGTCTGTCTACTTGCAATGCCGTCACCTCAATGGCATTATCTCAAGCTCACTGCATCAGCCGGGACAGTGCCAAGTCATCTTGTTCCCACTATCTATCTAAGCTCTTGTCTCTGCAGTATGCCCAGAGCCTCTAGCTGAGACAGCAGCTCCAACACCACAGGCACAGCAAGAAGCCCTGCCTAAAGAGATTTATAGCCTATGCAGACTCAGCATGTGTGTTTAAAAAAAAGGCACAGGTCAGAGAGGAAGGCAACTAGTTGCAGGCCACCAAGCAGACCACGCTATATGCTCCTTTTCCACCTCCCAATGTGCTCAGCTGCAACCATTTCTGTGGGACTGGTGGAGGTTGGAACAACCTAGTTCAAACACTGGTGCAATTATGACTTCCAGGCCTCAGTACAAAGAGAGCTCTGCATGAGTAAGGAGGGAAGAAATCAGCCATGAAAAGGCTGGTTTGGTTTTGCATGAACTCTACCCTCACCTTCACCTTCAAGGGCAATTCCTCCCTTTGCCACAAGTAACAGGTGCAGATAACTGAAGGAAAACATGATTTCCCAGAGAACTCCTCATCCATATTATTCATGCTCATTGCAAGCTGTGAGGCTCATTTTGGTCTCCACCAGCTCCAAGCAAACAGGAAAAACTGCAACACAGAGACAATAGATAGAAAACCTACTGAGAATGCTGCAAAACAAACTGAGCCACTTAGTAGCTCTTGAAGGACCTACAGCCACAGAGACACATGGCTTATATTCAAGGCAAGACATCAAAAGTCCATCATTTACACAGCCTAAGTTGCCTCCTAGAGCTTATGCAGGAGAGTAGCTCTAGCTGGACAATGCCTAGAGCATCAGAGGCAGAGGTCAATTTCCATCCACATTTGACTTATCACAGTATCACAGTATCACCAAGGTTGGAAGAGACCTCACAGATCATCAAGTCCAACCCTTTACCACAGAGCTCAAGGCTAGACCATGGCACCAAGTGCCACGTCCAGTCCTGCCTTGAACAGCTCCAGGGACGGCGACTCCACCACCTCCCTGGGCAGCCCATTCCAGTGTCCAATGACTCTCTCAGTGAAGAACTTTCTCCTCACCTCGAGCCTAAATTTCCCCTGGCGTAGCTTGAGGCTGTGTCCTCTTGTCTGGTGCTGGCTGCCTGAGAGAAGAGAGCAACCTCTTCCTGGCTACAACCACCCCTCAGGTAGTTGTAGACAGCAATAAGGTCTCCCCTAAGCCTCCTTATGTGGGTTTTGTCCTGTGTTCCTTCCAGCTGCCTCCTCACCTTGGCAACAGAACTTTGTTGGCCACATTAAGAAAATGATTACTTTGGAAAAAAGTTCTTCCTCCTCTTCAGAATTTTCCCTTTTTTTTCCATTGCATGAGCATAAGGGAGCTCCATCTCTGCTGCTAAGCTTTGGTTGCTTCTACTCTGCTACCACAGCTGGTAGCATGGAAGAGACTGGGCATATCATTCACTGTCTTACCCATGGTATTTCACTGATTCCACTTCACTTAGATGACTTCCAAAAAATGGTGTTCAGCACTGCTAAAAACTGGGTAGAACAGGAATTGTTAGCAGACATACAGAATAAAATAACAACAAATAAAAGAAGCTAAGCAGCAAGAATCATAGGAAAACAATTTGCTTTGGTAGCACAGTCCAGGTCCCTTTTTCCAGAACAGCCATGAAGATGCTATCCAGGAAAGATACTGTGCAGAGACCGTGTATGAAAACAAGACAACACTTTTTTATAGCATTAACTTCAGTCAGGGAAGCAGTAGAGGTCTGGCCAGACTGGACACATGGTAGCTGCCTGCAGGACTACCCACAGTTCTGTCCTCCTCTGATGAATGCCAAGATGCACAGATATAGGATCACCATCCACCTTCAGGCTATCTTCTGCAACCCCTGTGCCAAAGTACACCCAAGCACATTGAGAGCTGGCAGAGGTGCTCACCAAGCCACATTCCATCATTTACCAGCAGACCTGGGGAGGTGGCAGCTGACTGGAGATTGGCAGATGTGACATCCATCTACAAGAAGGGCCAGGAGGAGGACTTGTCAGTCTGACCTCAGTGCTAAGAAAGGTCATGGAAGAGATAATCTTGAAGAGCTGTTACACAGCACATGCAGGTGATCAAGGTCAGTCAGCATGGGTTCGTGAAGGGCAGGTCCTGCCTGACACACTTGCTCTCCTTCTAGGACAAGGTGATCTGCTGAGTGGATGAGGAAAAGGCTGTGGATTTTGTTTGCCTGGACTTCAGCAAAGCCCTTGACACGGTCTCCTACATCATCCTCCTGGAGAAACTGGGTGCTCATGGCTTGGACCAAAGGACACTTCAGTGGATTAAAACATGGCTGTATGACCAGGCACAAAGAGTGGCGGAGAATAGAGTTAAATCCAATTGTTGGCCAGTCACAAGTGGTGCTCCCCAGGGCTCAGTATCAGTACCAGTCTTGTTTAGTATGTTTATCAATGATCTGGATAAGGGAATTGAGTTCTCCTTCATTAAATCTGTAGACACCAAATTGAGTGGGACTGCTAATCTGCTCAAAGGTAGGGAAGTTCTACAAGGGGACTTGGACAGGATGGAGCAATGGGTCAAGGTCAGTTCCAGGAGGTTTAACAAGGCCAACTCCCAGGTTCTGCACTTGAGTCACAACAACCCCAAGCAGTATCAAAAGCTCGGGGCAGAGTGGCTAGAAAGCCACCCATCAGAAAAGGGCCTGAGGGTGGTGGCTGACAACCAGCCAAACATGAGTCAGCAGTGTGCTCAGGTGCCCAAGAAGGCCAACAGCATCCTGGCCTGCATCAGGAATAGCGTGGCCAACAAGGGTACGGAAGTGATCGTACCCCCATACTTGGCACTGGTGAGTGAGGCCACACTTTGAACTGAGTTTTGAGTCCCTCACTGCAAGAAGGACTTTGGGCTGCTGGACTGTGTCCGGAGAAGGGCAACGAAGCTGGTGAAGGGTCTAGAGTGCAAGTCTTATAAGGAGTGGCTGAGGGAACTGAGATTATTTAGCCTGGAGAGTAAGAGGCTGAGAGGAGGCTTTACTGCTCCCTACAGCTACCTGAAAGAAAGTCATAGCAAAGTGGATGCTGGTTTCTTCTCCCTTGTATCAAGTGATAGAGCAAGAGGAAATGCCCTGAAACTGTGCCAGGGGATGTTCAGATTGGATATTAGAAGAAAATTCTTTACTGAAAGAGTGGTCAGGCACTGGAACAGGTTGCCCAGGGTGGCAGAGGAGTCACCACTCTGGAAGGCTCTCAAAAACATGTAGACATGGCACTTCAGGACATGATTTAACAGCCACAGTGGTGCTAGGTCAATGGCTGGACTTGATCTTTGAGGTGTTTCCCAAATGAAACAATTCTACTTTTCTAAATGCCAGGCATTTGCAACAAGTGGAGAAGGGTAATGGGAACCATCACTAACATGCTGCAGCAATGCACCTTCCTTTCAAACGGCTCTGTGTATGCCAAGTCAGGCTCCTGCTTAATATTCACCTTTACTCACAATCCATGTCTCACTGATTCAAGCCTCAGCTGCCTCCCACTCTTCAGCCCTTCTTTTTTCCTCTGCTCCCCTCCCCACTCCCATCAGGGTCATCAAACTATCTGGTTCAGCATTTTCCAAAGTGTGATTTATACTTTCTCCAGCCTGGTACACTGTAAGATACTGGAAAGAATCCAAGGCTGCAGGAAGCAGGTCTTCCCTGGCAAACTAAAGAGACAGAGGAAGAAAGTGCATAGGAAGTGGATGGGCTCTTCCTTCTCCTGGCACTCCCACCCCTCTTCTCCAAGCCTTGTGATTTATCTCATTCTAGACCACCTCCTCAGGAACCAGGTCCATTACAGAAATTAAAATCAGCTACTGCCAGCAGCTGGCAAGATCTAACTCTCAGCACACCTGTCCCTCTCCACACAGACACGGCAGACACCACAACGCTTGCAGTTAAGTGCACAAAAGCAAATGCCAAGAGAAACTCCCGCAATGCACCCTGACAGGCTGCCAGCTTTCAAGTCTGATGGCCAGTGGCACAGTTCAGAGGGCAAGCAGGATACCAGTCTGAAGCCACACTCTGTTGCAGCCTGGCTTTCATGTGCAGACAAGGGCAAACATGAGCCCCCTGTGCCACCACATGCAACCCTCAGCATGAGCACATCCGAGGTGTTAGAGGCTTCAGGATGCTTCAGCACTGAGGGTCTGAGTTCAGGGTGCAAGAGGGGGAAAAAAAAAAAAAGCCCTTTCTCTCCTCTCCACAGTTTCCTCTACTAGGCAAAAAGCCCTAGTATGAAGATATCCCATTCAAGGAAAGATTCTTCTCCTAGGACAATTAACTATCCCAGGAGGTCAGCGGCTGGAGATACCACTAAAAGATGGGACCAAGCCCTGAAGGAAAGGCTTCAGCTTCATGCACAGACTGAACAGGATGTCTAGCAGACATCCTAGAGGAGACATCTTTATATTTCATTGACCTCAAACACAAGGTCATTACCATCCTGCATGTATTTCTGAAAGATAACACATTCAATTCTGATGAGGCTTGTGCTCCATGCTGATGACAACTGGAGAAAGCACAGAAAAAAGTGCCTGTAGAGGCATATCATAGGGGCTCAAAGCTAGCAAGGTAGAGACACAACTTCTCCAGAGCAAGACAAATTTAGTCAGGCATTACTGACTGACACAAGAGAGAAATGCAGTCTGTGCTATAAGAAGGGATTTTCCAGGTGCTGCTTTCTCTTCTCAGCCCCACACAGCAGCATGGAGCTCCCTAGACCAGCACTTCTCAATTTGAGACACTGAAAGCATCACAGAGCAGCAAAGCACAGTTACGAAGGCAAAAGTTCACCCCCATGCAACAGCACTTGTGCACAGAGGCAGCTATAGGAGAGAGCAAGTTCATAAGCAATGTTAAGATACATCATAAGACAGACCATGGATATCTGTTGGGGGGGGCGAGGTGGCCCTTAAAAGTCAAAAAATGCTGTTCTGTAGCCTCAGGCCTTAATGGCCACAGCAAGACCAGGAAATAAATCAGCCTTATAACTAAGGGAGGCTTAACATTTCCACCACATCCCTGGTGCAGCAGGGATGCTGGTGATATATATGCACTCCAGCCTTAACAACAGGACAAGGAGTACTCATGCATTTGAGTACCAGAACAGGAGCTTGTTCTACCGGAGTTTCTGCTGGCCTAAGCTCTTGTACAATCAAAGGTCTGATGAACAACAACCTGCCCTGGGGAAAGAAAAAAAGTGCCTAATATTTTTATTACCATTCGTTTTCTGCAAATATCATATTTTTATTTTTGCTGGTGCCCCTTGCTGTTTAAGAAGAAAAAGCTGAGGTTATCATCTGGACAACTGCAGCACTGCCATGCTATATACAATCAGCCTAACCCATCTTATCAGAAGAGGATTTGGAAAGAAGTAGGAGGGGAGATTTCCTCCCTTCCTTCCATAGTGTTTCAAAGAAACCTGCTTTGTGTTCCACCATGATGTAACCTTTTCTGCCAGGCTGCCTTCAACCCGGTCTAGAGCATGTACCTGAGGCCAGAGACCTAATCTTCAGCGCCTCTGAAAGTGTTCTGTTGAAGAGATCACAGTGAGCGCTACTGCACTGCCTACACAACATTAACATTGTCTTGCAGATGCCCTGAGAGAGCCTAGGGTGACAGGAACCTTGGATGGATTTCAGTCCTGACCTCCTAGTCCCTTTTCTTACCTCCTATTCTCTGCTCCCTGCATTGCCATGGCAGTCTCACTCCTGGGCGCAGGGAACCTGCCAGGATTGCTGATTAGCTGCATGAACATGCCTTATGAGGAAAGGCTGAGGGACCTGGGGCTTTTTAGCTTGAACAGGAGAAGGCTGGGAGGGGATTTAATAAATGTTTATAAATAGATGAGGGCTTGTCCTGGAGGTCCCCTGTACCCCAGAAATTTCCTCTCCCTCTGTGGTTTGAATGGGAGAGGAAAAAGGCGCGAACAGACCTGTTCCCCCCCTGCCCTGCAGGCGTGAAGGGGGGAGCAGGAGGGACCCTTACGGCACGAGGAGTGCCCCGTGCCGGGCCCGCGCTGCACTCGGCTGAGGATTGGCTGTGAGCTTTTCGCGCCTAGGCAGTGGTAACTCTGCTCTTTGCCTGAGGAAGGGTATAAATATCGAGGGGTTCCCGCCTTGGGGTGCTCCTGCAGTGGAGTTCGCCCCCGCTTTGGATCGTGTTCCCACCTTGGTGTGCCTGCTTGGAGTTCTCCTCCCCCCACCTGGATAACTTCTACACACGGAGCCTTTGACACTCCGAAGACAAGCCCTGAAGGACTTCACTTTAAGCGTCCTGATTGTGCTGCTTATCGCTTCTTAACGACCCTGAAGGTTGCTGAAAAGACCACGGGACAGACCTTTGAATCGCCCTTCTTTTCAAGCCAGCTGTCGTGAGTAGCCTGCGGCTCAGCCTATTTTGATAGTGGGGAACGCTATATATATTTAATAGCACAAATCCTTTTCCAGTTACTGACTTAAAATTAGTCAAGTTTACCTGTGGCATCCTATTGTGTAGACATTCTCAAACAACCAAGAAAGAACCTGCTAATTAAATCTAAATTATCTTCTGTAGATAGTTTTGGGGGCAGTTTTTGGGAAAATAAAATAACTCTATTTTTATAAATTCCTGACTCGGCCAAATTAATTCCTGCCTCCATAACAGGGCTGGGGGTCAAGAAGGAAGGGATAGACTCTTCCCACTTGTACCCTCTGAAAGGACAAGGGCCAATGGATATAACTACAGCACAGGAAATTCCACCTCAACATGAGGAAGAGCTCTACTGTAAGTGTCACAGAGCACTTCACTGTGGAGTCTCCTTCTCTGGAGCCTTTCAAGACCTTTCTGGATGTGTTCCTGTGTGACCTGCACTAGATTCCATTATCCAGCTCTAGGACAGGGATTGGACTCATGAGCTCTGTAGATCCCTTCCAACCCCTAATATCCTGTGATTAGTTTAGGGTAGAGCAAAGCACACCAGACAGCTCCTTTCTGCTGTTTCTTTGCTACGCTCATCAGCTTTTAGGGGAGGATCAGGGACAAGCAGGGGGACTGCAGGCAGCACTGGGTAGGTTTGGCCGTGCCTATCCCCTAGGAGTGGGAAAGTGCTGAAGAAACCTAGTAGCTTTGCATGCGAGTGCCCTGTGGAGAACAACAGAAGTGAAAGCAAAAGTGACCCTTGTAGCCCAAGGAAGAGCACTTGGGTCAGCAGATTCAGAGAGCTGGGCAGAGTAGGGCTATCCATCAGCCACTGACAATCCCAAATACTTCATCTTCCACTGGCCCTGTACAAGCTTCTTGGGAATTCTGGACCAGTATCAAGTGACAGTTTGTCCTTATCCTTCCATAGAATCAGTCAGGGTTGGAAAGGACCACAAGGATCATCTAGTTCCAACCCCACTGCCATGCCCAGGGACACCCTACCCTAGAGCAGGTTGGCCACAGCCTCATCCAGCCTGGCCTTAAACACCTCCAGGGATGGGGCCTCAAACACCTCCCTGGGCAACACCTTCCAGGCTCTCACCACTCTCATGCTCAACAACTTCTCCCTCACAGCCAGTTTGAACCTACCCACCTCCAGCTTTGCTCCATTCCCCCTAATCCTGTCACTCCCTTGTATCCTGAAAAGTCCCTCCCCAGCTTTTTTGTAGGCCCTCTTCAAATACTGGAAGGCCACAAGAAGGTTACCTGGGAGCCTCCTCTTCTCCAGACCGAACATCCCTAACTCTTTTACTCTGTCCTCATAGCAGAGCTGCTGCAGCACTCTGACCATCCCAGTGGCCCTTCTCTGGACATGCTACAGCATCTCCACANAAACAATGGTGAGGTCTACTTCCCTCACAGTCTTGCTGAGATGTATACAAAAGAAGAAAGGCAAAACAAAGATTAGGGCATTTGCTTCTTCTCCTCGCTGGGGAACTTTGCCTGCTGGGGAGCTCGTGGCTGCTGGCTGGACTCCATCTTGCTTTCTAACCTCCAGAGCCGACTGAGTCTAGTCTGGGTAATTACTAAAAGTGTGGGGGGCGGGGGACACCCAAACCATCACACTGGTTGTCCCTCCAGGCTGCAAGTGCACACTGCTGGCTCATGCTGAGCCTCTTGTCCACCTGCACCCCCAAGTCCCTCTCCTCAGGGCTGCCTTCCAGCCAGTCACTGCCCAGCCTGGATTTGTGCTTGGGATTGCCTCAAACCAGACGCAGGACCCTGCACTTGGTCTTGTTGCACCTCCTGAGGTTGGCTTGTACCCACCTCTCCAGCCTGTCTAGTTCCCTCTGGATGGCATCCCTGCCCTCCAGTGTGTCTGCTGCACCACACAGCTTGGTGTCCTCAGCAAGTTTGCTGAGGATGCTCTCAGTACCACTGTCCAAGTGACCAAAGATGTTGAACAAGACTGGTCCCAGGGCTCATCCTTGAGGGACTCCACTTGGACATGGACCCACTGACAGCCATCTCCTGATCATCTACTCCCTGAACAGTTCTGGCTAAGGGAGGATACAAGGAACAAAAAAAATAGAAGATTTCTCCTCTCCCTCACCTGCCTGTACAGCATGTCCTGGACAATGCTGCACGTCACAGTTTCCTTTGGTTCTGTGGGAACAGAGAGAGGTGATTTTTAAAGTGACCACCTAGAGGTGCAGGGTGGAGGAAGTGGATACAGACCTGTATCTTAAATAGTATAGACTTTGCATTGCACTTACAAAGAGAAAGCAGAAAAATCCCCAAAGCACCTCACATCCAGCTGTAATAGCAAATGCAAGACTCACTGGCAGGCAAAGAACATGCTTTCCACTGTCTTTTTAGCCCAGTTGCTTAGAGCTTGCTCACCCAGGGGTGCATGAGTCAGCAGGGCATTTGTTTTCTTTCATAAGTAAATACTTAAAACCACTCAGCTTTTGGTTAACCAGGCATGTAGGCACACTGCTACCAGGCCCACAACCCACCACATCAGCAGGCTAGGGCAGAGGTGAGGGTTATCTTAACCCAAAAGCACCAGGCAAGTCTGCCACAGCCTACTCAGGGACCAAAAGAATGCAGATTTCTGCCTTCAGCTCAGCAGTACAGACCTAGAGCAGCTAAGGAGTAAGACCAAAATAGTCCCATCTGCCTGTGCATCACTCTCAGCAAAGCACAACAGGCATATGGGGCATCTAAGAGCTCTCAGCATCTTATCCTGCTGGTGTTTCCTCTCTGAGCACAAGGCAGCTCATCCCTTGTACATCAATGCTTCAGCCAAGAGCCACACTTTGAAGCTCAAGGGCAAGCAGATGGTAGAAAGCCACATTTGCAGCAGAGGCAAAGCAGGAATCTTGCTAGTCAGGCTACAAATGCAATATGGGCCCCACTGCTCCAACTGGCAAACCCTTTGACGTGCATAAGTAGACTCATTGCCTCTCTGGACCACGCACACTGCCTTCAATTCACAGCCTGTGACAGGAATGATAGTCAACCCTCAGGACAGCTTGCAGGAAGCAAAGGGTATGACAGGTGTAAGTGGCATGTTAACACATTAAGACAGTAGCTAACACACCATCACCAAAAATAGATATTCAACCTAATGATCACAACCTCCCTCCAGCCCCAGCACAACTTCTTGCAATGCAAAAGTTAACCCAATTCCACTTCCTCACAATCAAAAGGACATTGTTAAAGGCTAACCAGAACTGATGCTGCCAGTGTGCACTTTTGCTTTTCTTAATTTAAAGTCATACAGAGAAGTTTATGAGGCATTTTTCAGGCCAAGATGCTGGCATTTTGTTTGCCTGGTATAAAAGCTCTTAGTTGCTTCGTTGCCAAAATGTAAGTAAGCAAAGCGCCAAGAACAGAGAAAGCTGAAGGAAATCTCAGTGAGATGCAGTTGGGATGAGTCTCACAGCTGCACCACAACAGCCTGCCACAAACACATTGGACTCCACAAGCAACCCACACATGGCTACAGCCACTGCCTCTCTGAGGAAACAAACTGATCTTTCAACTGCCATACATTGGCACTAGAAATGTCCAACCAGATATCTGTGGGACAGCATGAAATGTGCCTGGAGACACTTGACAAGGCATGACCAGGTAGAAAAGTGATGCAGCACAAGGCTGGGGTGCACAATATCATGAAGATAAAAGATGTCCAGCTGAAAGAGACTTGAAGGTTGTAACTGATGAGCAACTCAGTATGAGCAAGCAGTGTGCTCAGTGGCCAGTGGCATCTTGGCTGGTATTAGAAATGCTGTGTCCAGCAGGAGCAGGAAGGTGATTGTCTCCTTGTACTCTGCTCTGGTGAGGCCACACCTTGAGTACTGTGTCCACTTTTGGGCACCTCCTTACAAAAGGAATGTGAAAGTGCTGGAGGCAGTGCAGAAGAGGGCAACAAGGCTGATGAAGGGCCTGGACAATAAATCTGTTGAGGAGCAACTGAAGGAGC
>WAAF01016882.1:8868-23842 GCA_013400475.1 Tricholaema leucomelas
GGGTATCAATCAGCACCCCCAGATCCCTCTTTGTCTGGCTGCTCTCCAGCCACTCCGACCCCATCCTATATCTCTGCATGGGGTTGTTGTGGCCAAAGTGCAGCACTTGGCACTTGGAGCCATTGAATGCCATCCCTTTGGACTCTGCCCATCTGTCCAGGCAGTCAAGGTCCCGCTGCAGAGCCCTTCTGCCCTCCAACCCAGCCACATCAGCCCCCAGCTTGGTGTCATCTGCAACTGTTGTGAAGGGAAAATTGAGAGAGTTCCCCTCAAAGGAAAAGTAGTTTCATTTTATTCAGATTACCTAGTGCCAAATAAGCAGTACAGGTTTGTGTTTAGCAGTACTGTGAAACATAGGTTATGAACTATGAGAAGTGAGCTCAGCCTTGGGAATTTGTGAGTCTGGAGGCAGCTGAGCTGGTGTGCACTGGAAGTCCTCACCTCACATTTCAGTGAGAGTTTGGCCTCTTCAGTAGCAAGCAAGCATAATTTTCAAGTGCAGACTGTCATGGGATTAATTAATCTGTGTTTAACACCAAGAGAAAAAGATATTTACATTCACTATCATTATAGAGCTTCATTTGGTGTATTATCTAGTTAAGTCTTTTAATATAACAAACAGTACCTGTTACAACAAGAGAAAAGGTGGGAATTTGGAGCAGTCTTTGAGGGCAGTGGACAATTTATCTTCAAAAGGTCTTAGTAGTGGGAATGACTGATGTGGAGTTTCTTGTGTGTGCTTTTCCTTTGCAGTGAAATGTGCAGTGGGGTTTTGCATGAAGGCTGAGAACCATGTCATTCATTTCAAGTCATTTCAGCTCCTGGAAGCATGTGAAATATAAAATAGCAGAGTTAGGTTCACAGGTTGATTTTGTCCAAATAGTGCTAGGTAATATCAGGTGCCATCCAGTGAGGTTAATGAGTGAGAACTCTGCAGTATATTCTAAGAGACTCAGAACAATAAGGCAAATACTGTTTATGGATTGGAAAGAAAGCATTATCTGGGACAGACTAGGCATCAGCCTGTTCAGGTGGTTTCTGGTTTGCTGCAACAAACACTAACTTCTCTCTGGCTGCCATGTTCTCTTTTGCTGTTCCTTTGCAGCTTGCATGGCACTGAATAAGATAAATTGGGACAAAAGTTACCAAAACTCTTTCTTATTTTTGTAAGCTAGAAAAAGAAAACAAAAATGTTCTTACTTGGAACTACTAATTGAGTTGTTACAAAACACCTGATTTAGAATAGAATAGAATAGAATAGAATAGAATAGAATAGAATCAACCAGGTTGGAAGAGACCTCCAAGATCATCCAGTCCAACCTAGCACCCAGCCCTATCCAGTCAACTAGAGGTATTACAGAACCCTGATTAGCTTGCCATGGGAAACGTGGTCAAGGCCCTCACAGATCAGTGTGATCAAAGGCAAGGCCACAAGGACTCCAGACGATTCAATGTGAATTATGCCAGAGATCTTTGTTGATCATTTGGCTCTCAATATATCCCTCAGGGCACAAGGCACACACCTACACATTAGCATAATTAGTCAAGGACAACCCACTCCATCAGCACAAACCACGCCTTGTTTTCCTCATTAACGAGGTGTCCGTTATCGATCCCTTCTGAGATAAGGTAGCCAGCAGCTGGTGGGAACCAAGGTCAGCATCCAGTTGTTATTATCCTTCTTCACTGCGTTCTCACATCCTTCTTCACTTTGCATTCCCACATTGAGTAGTCTATGAACCCAAGCAGGTTTGTGCTTGTTACCCCCTTACTGCTTATGCTTCCATTTGTTCTGTTGCACCACCTTTGTTTAATTTCATCCTAAATTATCTAATACTTTAATCTCTTGATGTCAGAGACTGGATTTGTCTATGGTTTGGAAAGCTACCAGAAAAATGAGGCTGGCAACCATCAAGTGCTACTGCAGTGCAAGAAATGGTTGATTAGGCTACCGTCAGGTCAGTGGCTTACTCTTGATCAAGAGAGAATTTCATGTCCCCTTGTGTTAAACTTCAATGATGTGTAGCATAATTTAGCCAATAAATAACATTTTTCTGTTCATACCTCATGGAAATAATACATAATGCTGCAATTAGTGAGCAAAGAGCTTGACTCTGTTAATCCCTCCTCTTGTACCAACAACAAACATTTGGAGATTCTCCCTTAGTATCCTGGAGAGTGTTTTAGTCCTGCAGAGGATGCTAAACCTTTCTGCTTTATCCATGTTTTACAAGTATTTTCTTTTTGCCTCTTCTTTTTTTTTCAGCCACATGTATGTGATGTAAAGCAGTATATTATGCTTGCACCAGTTCTAAAGCTTTATTACATTAGCATGTTGTGAATGTATACATTGATTGGGATAATATAATAATTCAAGATAAAAGAGGAGAAAGCCTCAGAGATAAAATCCATCAGTGTCTCATCTCCAAGTGGCTGACTTCGAGTAAGAGCCAGGAGAGGCTAACACTGTGCAGCATTTGACTGTATTGTGAGATGACAGATAATGAAGAAGACACATTCATATAAGATTTGTCCAAATTTCCCTACCAGTTGCATATTTATTATAACTATATTGTCATGAAGAAGTATCAGAGGTTTGTAGCAGAAGATACAATGAGTCATGTAGGCCTTCTCTCTCCTGCACTTCTTCATTGCCCTCATGTAAATGTAATCATTCGTCTTCAATTTTTTTATACTAATGTATCAAAGGCAGATTTGATATTGTCAGACAAGCACTGGGATACACTCCAGAAAACCTTCCTTCCAGTGGTGAGGTGACAAAATGAAAGAAAACAAAAATGGATTTTGCAATTTAAAACATATTGTGCTGAGGGAAGAATGCATAGCCAGCTATAATCTGATGTGATTCGGTTTTGTGTATGCTTGGGAGAATTTTACAGAGATGGAGAGGATATTTAAAGGAACAGGAAATCTGTTCTATATAATGGTGCTTGCTTTATCTGTCATGAGCTAGAAGAAAGGTTTAAATACTTGCTTTTGCCCCATATCTCTTACTAAGTGTGACAGATTATGCAAAATTAATAATCTGTATTTTTCTATCCAGGCAATGATTGTTAATAACTACAAAAACTGTTTATTAACATCAATACTTGCCAGAAAACTTATTCACAGGTTCAAAAACAGACAAGTTGGAAATTTATACAGGCAGGGCACAGGCAAAACTGGAGCACTTATTTCTTAAAGTGGCAAATGCAAATATTATAATGGAAAAGGCTTTTAAGTATTTACTCACAAAGCATAATTCAGAGACTACGCAAAGCAGGTGGAACTCTGTCTTGTTGGCTGCTGAGACTTGATTCTTCCCAGGCTTCCGGGGAAAGGAGGCAGACAATCTCTGACCTTGCATCCTGGCTCCTCTGGAAGATCCGTGTATCTCCAGGACTTCCAGTCTTAGCAGGAGACTTTCAGGAGCAGGCAGGGTGTCTTGCAGTGTGCAGTCTCAGCACAACGTCTGCTGGCTATGCAGGCAGACTGCATGCAGACATTTGGAGCCTGTTCCTGGTAAGCTCTCCAGGCAAATTCAGGATGCAAAATGAAGCAGCAGCCACCCCTGTGTTACCTGCTTATCCCTTTTATCAATATCCAGCCCGTGACTAGTGGGGCATTGGACATAGATTAGCCAATTGGAATGGCACTTTGCCAGGCCTCACTGTATTAGGCAACCTCACAGTTGCCTCCCCCAGCACAGAAGGAGCAGGGGAGCAGGGGAACATGTCTGGGCAAGCTGACATGGATGAGCCCATGTTTGCCCCATCAAGCCTAGCACCACATAAAATGTCACATTATACCTGATTCCATTTCAAATTTAATCATCTTTTACACCTGCTTATGTTTGTAGAGTTGAAGGTTGGCAGAGAGAGTTCAAAAAAATGTTCACATGCTTCTCTTACTCAAATCCCTTAACATCTTGTTCATACTATGTAAAGAAATTATGGATTAGGTACCTGAAAAGCTGGTGCAAAAGAGATCAGTGCTAGAAGTTGAAATTACCTTGATGATTTCACTCTTTTACGTGGTCAATGCCAAGTAGATGTTATTGCTTCAAGCTGCTGTGATGATCATTAAAGATTTGTGGCATGTTATTTCAAAGTTCAGTTTTCATCTGGGTGCAAACATTTCAGATTGTTGATGTGTACAGTCATAGAATCATAGATTCAGTCAGGGTTGGAAGGGACCACAAGCGTCATCTAGTTCCAACCCCTCTGCCATGGGCGGGGACACCCTACCCTAGAGCAGGCTGGCCAGAACTTTGTCTTGGCCAGTCTTGAATGTCAACATGGGTGTTAGAAGGGACAGAGCACTTTTTAAACCTGGTCATCTAGGTGATTCGTGGTGTAGAGCTGTCTGAAAATACAGCCATTGGGAGAGTTCAGAGGCTAATGTTTGAACAATGGCAGCTGTCCCTTCCTTTTCTTGTGCCTGAGGAGACAAAGTTGTTCACACAACATGGGGATGAGATCACATTTCTCATCATATTATGTCAAGAGGTTAAGAATTCCAGCTTCTGTCAGCAGTATTCAAGGTAATGTTTTCCAAATAACAATCATTTTAACTTTCTTCAGTTCCCAATTTCCTCAGTAGAGATTGGGGCATAGATACAGCAAGATCATAGGTAAGAACGCTTGATACCTTTTGTACTCGGCATCCAAATGAGTTGAACAAGGGGACAGAGTCTCAAGTTGTGCCAGGGGAGGTATAGGCTGGATATTAGGAGGAAGTTGTTGGCAGAGAGAGTGATTGGCATTGGAATGGGCTGCCCAGGGAGGTGGTGGAGTTGCTGTGCCTGCAGGTGTTGAAGCCAAGCCTGGCTGGGGCACTTAGTGCCATGGTCTGGGTGATTGGACAGGGCTGAATGCTAGGCTGGACTGGATGATGTTGGAGGTCTCTTCCAACCTGGCTGATTCTATGACCTGTCTGTTCAAAGACTCCTACTCTTGGTGAGACGCCAGGGGAACCAAAGGGCCTAAAATTTGTCCACTGAATTGCAGTGTAGGTAACTCTCTTAGGTCTAGGCAGAAACAAGAACCTGGATCTCTACGTTTATAAACCTGGGCCTTAATTTTAGAATAGAATAGAATAGAATAGAATAGAATCAAGCAGGTTGGAAGAGACCTCCAAGCTCATCCAGTCCACCTTAGCACCCAGCCCTGTCTAATCAACCAGACCATAGCACTAAGTGCCCCATCCAGTCTTTTCTTGAACACCTTCAGAGAGAGTGACTCCACCACCTCCCTGGGCAGCCCATTCCAATGCCAGTCACTCTCTTTTTGTGGTCTCTTTTTGAGACCTCCTAATCTCAACAGAGCAGCCCAGAAAACAGAGTACATATCTTGGGATTAGTGAGAACTGATTTTCGTGTAAGTGGTTAGGTCTTACGCTTTTTGGAGCATTTCTGTTTAAAATGGATTTGTATTGAGGTGTTTTTATTCACAGCAGATAGCTATGTCTGGAAATACAAGTTGTTGTTCTGAATTATATTTTCAAGCTGATTTTTCATCATCTATATGTAAATAAATTGTGCTGCCAAAATCAGGAATTGAACCCCCAAGATTTGCCTAGCAGTCATGACCAGATGTGTCCTCAGGTGAACTGACTGAATCATTAAGATTAATGACTCTGAGCTCTCTGTGCAGGATGGGAAGGGCCCAGAGGAGGGCAAGGAAGCTGGTGAAGGGCTTGGAGAATAAATCTTATGAGGAGCAGCTGAGGGAGCTGGGGATGGTTAGTGTGAAACAGAGGAGGCTGAGGGGAGACCTTGTTGCTGGCTGCAGCTACCTGAAGGGACATTGTGGAGAGGCTGCTGCTGGGCTCTGCTCACAGGTAACTGGAGATAGAACAAGGGGGAATGGCCTCAAGCTGAGACTGGGGAGGTTTAGATTGGACATTAAGAAAACTTTTTCATGGAGAGAGTGGTGAGGGACTGGAATGAGCTGCCCAGGGAGGTGCTGGAGCCACCCACTCTGGATATGTTTAAGGGTCGTTTAGGATGTGCTGCTTAGGGCTATAGTTTAAGGTGAATCTGTACAGTAGGGTTGTAGGTTGGGCTTGGTGATCCTGAGGAGCTTTGCCAACCTGCATGTTTCTGTGATTCTCATGTATTTCACTATGTCAATGACTGACAAAGGATTTGAAACTTGAAATGTTTCCTAAAATACTTCCTGCTACTCTGAAGTGTGACACCAGGCAGTAGCCCCTGCCATCCGCTGCTGTGTGCCAAGTGTTGTGTTTTAAATGCTTGTGACAAAGTGCTGGTAGCTGCCCAAGAAACGTGGATGGGATAGAATTATAGCACGAGCCTTACACTCAGCTGAACATGCTCTTGAAAGCACCTGTGTTTTTAAATGCAGCTGTTTGTGTTGTTTCACTGGTAAGTTCTCTGCGGTTTGGCAGTGAGCTGTGATTGCTCCTAGGATTTAGTGGACCGGTGAAATTGGTGCCCTGTGGTGAAACTGACTGGGTAACAGAATAGAATCATAGAGTGTGGTCTGTGGTGAAACTGACTGGGTAACAGAATAGGATCATAGAGTGTGGTGGTTTGGGTGCCCCCTGCCCCCCCACACTTCAGAAATCACCCAGACTAGACTCAGTGGCTCTGGAAATATGAATGAAGCTTATATTTGCAGCTAGCACAATGTACAAGCAGACAGTTATAGTATATACAGTTATAGACAGAAATAGACAAGGTAAAAAGGTAATACAGAAACACAACAGCCCTCCCAGAAACCTGAGTCCCCAGGAGGGGCTCTCAACCACCCCCTCACCTTCCCCCTACCCCTCTCAACCTTACCCCAGTCCCAAGGAAGAATGGAGGCTTGGCCAGGGGGTTAAAAAACAAGGTGAATCAGCCAAAGCAAATGGAGGGTGAGGTTAGAGAGTAAGATGAAGTTCAGCCAGCAGCCCCAGCCTCCCCAGTAGGCAAAGAGCCCAGAGCAAAGTGCCAGTGAAGTGACCTTATCTCCGTTTTGCTTTTTATTCTTTACACATCTCAGCGAGACTGTGAGGGAAGTAGACATCAGCACTGTTTTCATCTCACAGCCTATGATCTACTCCTTCTCACCAAAACGTTCTAGCTAGGCTCAAACTAGCATAGAGTCATAGAATCAACCAGGTTGGGAGAGACCTCCAAGCTCATCCAGGCCAACCTAGCACCCAGCCCAACCTAGCACTCAGCCCTATCCAATCAACCAGACCATGGCACTAAGTGCCTCACCCAGTCTTTTCTTGAACACTCATGCAGAGAATGGCCCTGTAGTGGATGGCAGCTGGCATACTCCATCAGGAAGAGAATTGGTGGTGATTTATGCTTATGGATGAAGATGTTTGCTTAAAAAAAAAAAACAACTACCCAAACTGACAAACAGGAAAACAAAAACAAAACACCAACAAACCAAAGAGTTATTGGATTAAAAATATAAGAGGTTGTGTGAAATCATAAAATTAAGAAAGAATAGAACTGAGCAGAAATACACTCCAGTGGGATAGCTTTGTTTTTAATTTTTTTAGAGCCAGTAGCATCCTGGCCTGGATCAGGAGCAGTGTGGCCAGCAGGACAAGGGAGGTTATTCTGCCCCTGTACTCAGCACTGGTCAAGCCACAGTACTGTGTGTACTGTGTCCAGTTCTGGGCTCCTCAGTTGGAGAGATGTTGAGGTACTGGAACATGTCCAGAGAAGGGCAGCAAGGCTGGTGAGGGGCCTGGAACACAAACCCTATGAGGAGAGGCTGAGGGAGCTGGGGTTGTGCAGCCTGCAGAAGAGGAGGCTCAGGGCAGAGCTCATTGCTGTCTGCAGCTACCTGAAGGGAGGCTGTAGCCAGGTGGGGTTGGTCTCTTCTGCCAGGCAAGCAGCAACAGAACAAGAGGACACAGTCTCAGGTTGTGGTAGCAGAGGTCTAGGCTGGATGTTAGGAGGAAGTTGTTGTCAGAGAGAGTGATTGGCATTGGAATGGGCTGCCCAGGGAGGTGGTGGAGTTGCCATCTCTGGAGGTGTTCAGGCAAAGCCTGGCTGGGGCACTCAGTGCCATGGTCTGGTTGATTGGCTAGGGCTGGGTGCTAGGTTGGCCTGGATGAGCTTGGAGGTCTCTTCCAACCTGTCTAATTCTATGATTCTATGACAACAGAGAGCAAGCAGTTAATAGGAAAATGTGGCAGGTTTTTAAGTGGTTTTGTTTTGTTTTTGTAAGTTTGTTTGTTTGTTTTTTTCCCTGGGAAAGCTCAGAATCCTGTGGAAATAATGTGGCCAGTTTTCAGTATTTTCATCAATCAAACTGTCCAGCCAGAAAAGCCTGGATGAGGCACTTAGTGCCATGGTCTGGTTGTTTGGCTAGGGCTGGTTGCTAGGTTGCATGATCTGGTTGTTTGGCTAGGGCTGGTTGCTAGGTTGGACTGGATGAGCTTGGAGGTCTCTTCCAGCCTGGCTGTTTCTGCGATTCTCTGAAGCAGATTTGTATACAGTAGAGTGTGTAAAATTCTGCTCTGAAAAAGAAAGGGGCATTCTGTAAGTGTTTTAATAGTTGCAAGATCTAGTTCTTGGGGGAGGATGAGTATAGTCTGAAAGCAGTATTATGTGCAGGAGTGACCTGCTGCTACTGTATACTCTTGCATTTTCCATCAGCGCTGTGTGGAATCTTGGAGGTTTGGCTTTGCAGCTGTGTGAGTAGGGGGACAGTATTATAAACATCAGCAAATAAGAGCAAGGATGTCTAGTGGGTAAACTGGGGAAGAATAAATGATGCTGTGCTATTCTTTCAGCCAAATAGTTCCTCTCATTCTTTGCAATGCCTGAAGTGTTGACCTGATAATTTGATCTTCCATGGTAAAACTTAGGGGAGAGGCTGTTCTCCTTCCATTGTCCTTGTCCATGTACACAAAGCATTAATAAAAGCAAGAGAGATGTTGAGGTGCTGGAACATGTCCAGAGAAGGGCAACAAATCTGGTGAGGGGCTTGGAACACAAACCCTATGAGGAGAGGCTGAGGGAGCTGGGGGTGTGCAGCCTGCAGAAGAGGAGGCTCAGGGCAGACCTCATTGCTGTCTACAACTACCTGAAGGGAGGTTGTAGCCAGGTGGGGTTGGTCTCTTTTGCCAGGCAACCAGCAACAGAACAAGGGGACACAGCCTCAAGCTGTGCCAGGGGAGGTCTAGGCAGGATGCTAGGAGGAAGTTGTTGGCAGAGAGAGTGATTGGCATTGGAATGGGCTGCCCAGGGAGGTGGTGGAGTCACCGTCCCTGGGGGTGTTCAGGAAAAGCCTGGATGAGGCACTTAGAGCCATGGTCTGGTTGACTGGATAGGGCTGGGTGCTAGGTTGGACTGGATGATCTTGGAGATCTCTTCCAACCTGATTGATTCTATTCTGTTCAAGGTCAGAGGAGCTGTTAGGGGTTTCTTCCTTGTTTTGTTGTTAGGCTCCCACTTTTCTCATATAAACTTTAACTCTCATTAGGCTCTTCTTTTTTATTTTAATTTTAATTGGTTTTCTCTCATGTTGCCAACAAATCAATCAGCAGAGTCATTCCTATGAATAGAGAACATCCATGGAGGCCAGCATAGAGTTCTCCTCAGCTGCTTCTTGTTAGAAAGTTTCCTGGTGTGAGGTAGCCACTAGATAGAAACCAGTAGACATTCCATCTCACATGCATTTTACCACTCTGACAAATGCAGCTGGGGATTTTCTTTTTTAAGTAAGAATTGAGGTGTTCTTTCTTGGGAAAGGCTAAAAGTATGTTACTCCTGTTGGGTTTTTTATTGCCAGTAGTATAAACTTGCACGGGTACTGGGAGGCATTACTCACCCCAGTCACAGGAGGGTGGGTGGCTGCCTTGCAATGATCACTTGCTTCCTGCTGTGCTAATTGGTGTTATTAGTAAAGCCTGGGAAACAAGTACCAATCAGCTACCAAGAAATCACTTGCTGGACAGCTTGATTGATGAAAATACAGAAAACTGGCCAGATTATTTTCATAGGATTCTGAACTTTCCCAGGAAAACAAACAAACAAACTTACAGAAACAAAACTAAACCAACCTGCCACATTTTCCTATTAACTCCTTGCTCTCTGTTGTCATAGAATCATAGAATCAGCCAGGTTGAAAGAGACCTCCAAGCTCATCCAGTCCAACCTAGCACCCAGCCCTAGCCAATCAACCAGACCATGGCACTAAGTGCCTCATCCAGGCTTTGCCTGAACACCTCCAGGGACGGTGACTCTACCACCTCCCTGGGCAGCCCATTCCAATGCCAATCACTCTCTCTAGCAAGAACTTCCTCCTATCATCCAGCGTAGACCTCCCCTGGCACAACTTGAGACTGTGTCCCCTTGTTCTGTTGCTGCTTGCCTGGCAGAAGAGACCAACCCCAGCTGGCTACAGCCTCCCTTCAAGTAGTTGTAGACAGCAATGAGGTCCCCCCTGAGCCTCCCCTTCTCCAGGCTGCACACCTCCAGCTCCCTCAGCCTCCTCACAGGGCTGTGCTCCAGGCCCCTCACCAGCTTCATCGCCCTTCTCTGGACACCTTCCAGCACCTCAACATCTCTCTCCAATTGAAGAGCCCAGAACTGGACACAGTACACACAGTCCTGTGGCCTGACCAGTGTTGAGTACAGGGGCAGAATATCCTCCCTTGTCCTGCTGGCCACACTGCTCCTGATACAGGCCAGGATGCTATTGGCTCTGCTGCCCACCTGGGCACACTGCTGCCTCATCTTCAGCTACTCTCTACCAGCATCCCCAGGTCCCTCTCTGCCTGGCTGCTCTCCAGCCACTCTGTCCCCAGCCTGTAGTGCTGCTTGGGGTTGTTGTGGCCAAAGTGCAGAACCCTGCACTTGGCCTTGTTCAGTCTCATCCCATTGGCCTCTACCCACTCATCCAACCTCTGTGTAAGTCCCTCTGCAGGGCTTTTGTACCCTCCCACAGCTCCACACCTGCTCCTAGCTTGGTGTCATCTGCAAACTTACTGATGCTGGACTCAATCCCCTCATCCAGATCATCAGTAAAGATATTGAACAGGACTGGGTCCAGCACTGATCCCTGGGGAACACCACCAGTGACAGCTGCCAATTGGATGTGCCACCATTCACCACCACTCTCTGGACCCGGCCATGCAGGCAGTTCTGGACTCATTTCAGAGTGAATCTGTCCAAGCCACTTGCTGCCAGCTTGGGCAGGAGCTTGTTGTGGCAGACAGTGTCAAAGGATTTGCTGCAGTCCAGGTAAACTCTATCCACAGCCTGCCCCACATTCACCAGGCAGGGAACCTGATCGTGAAAGGAGCTCAGGTTGGTCAGAAAGGTTGTTACCAGTGGTTGTTGTAGGTAGGCATTTCCTTCCACTTGCACACTTTCCCCTCATGTTTTCTGACAGCTGGGTACCAGAGATCCTGGTTGTGACAGAAGAGTCCCAATGGGCCCTGCTGTCTCTCCTAGTTCAAATTTTATAGCAATGGGAAAAATAAAACCCAAACATCAAACCCCTTTTTCCCATGACAGAGCTGCTGCCTGATGAGCTTTGCCCACTGCAGCCCAAACTCTTGCTGCAATTTCCTTTCCAGTGTTGTCTGTAATTCAAGGAAGAGTCAGAGTAGGTCAATCAGGTTTCTTTACTTTTGTTCTTCTTTCAGCTCTTAAACTTGAGGCAATTGATTGCATCAGTTACACACCAGGATCAGGCCTGCTGGATCTAAAAAGCTGTTTGGAAGTTTTGGGGGATTTTTTTTTTCCTTTTTCCCATTCTTTTACCCCACATTGATGCTATCAAGTGGATACTTCTCTAAGCAGATTTTGTGTAGGCTATTGGCTGGTTTTAATCTGCCTGCCCCCCCCTCCCTCCAGTTCAATAAGGCATAGAACTGCTTTAGAGAGTCCAGTGGAGAGCCACAAAGATGCTGAAGGGAATTTTCCAGGGGAAATTTAGGCTTGAGGTGAGGAGAAAGTTCTTCAGTGAGAGAGTCATTGGCTACTGGAATGGGCTGCCCAGGGAGGTGGTGGAGTCGCCGTCCCTGGAGCTGTTCAAGGCAGGACTGGACGTGGCACTTGGTGCCATGGTCTAGCCTTGAGCTCTGTGGTAACGGCTTGGACTTGATGATCTATGAGGTCTCTTCCACCCTTGGTGATACTGTGAACATCTCTGTTAGAAGGAGAGCCTGAGGGAGCTGGGGCTGTGCTGCTGGGAGAAGAGGAGACTGAGAGGTGACCTCATCAGTGGCTATAAATGTATAAAGGTGAGTGCCAGGAGGCTGGAGCCAGGCTCTGCTGGGTGATGCCCAAGGGGCAATGGGTGGAAGCTGAGTTATAGTAAGTTTCATTTAAACATGAGGAGGATTTTTTTTCCCTGTGAGGGTGACAGAACCCTGGAACAGGCTGCCCAGGAGGGTTGTGGAGTCTGCCTCTCTGGAAATACTCCAAACCTGCTTTTCTCATTGTGTTGTCTCCCTAACTTAGACTGTGAACTGTCTGTGGCATAGACATCATTTTAGCCTTTTCCAGGGCAGTACACATGCACTTCAACTACTTCTACTAATAACTGAATAGTCACCTACTGTTTTCTTTCTTATTTCTGTGATTCTTACTGCATGATAAGTAGTTGGCTGCTGAATCTGTCTGAATGTAGGTGGCTGTACAATGTGTGATTTAAGGCCTTGAACAGGTGTGCAATACTTTGCTTTTTTTGTCTCCAGCAAAACACAGCACATGGAAGATAGTTTTATCTCCAAGTCTGATTTTAGAGGTAGTTTCAAAGTGAAAAAAGTATCATAAGGTGGTTTAAAACACAGGCTCAGTGTTTTCATAATGAAGAAGCAAAGTATGGCAGATATGTAAACATGAAATGTTTTAAAGAAAACACTGAGCAGAATGAGAAGGTTTTATCTGAAAGAGATGAGAAAAAGGACTCAGAAAGAAATTACCAAAACCAGCAATGCTGAACTTCAGCTTGTTGTGGAAAGCCAAAATAGGCCTAAACATATCCTGGCTTGCCAAACATGTTTTCTGTTCTCCCTCTCTCTGCTACTGGGAGAAGGCCTGGTGCCATCAAGTCTCCTTTTCTTCTTCTAAACCTGTTTACAGGGTCCCTTTACATGTTTATACACTTGTTTGTGTTCTGCCCTGAAAAGGATAATCAAGCCCTGGTTTCACCTGATGTGGTAGTTTTTGGCAAAGTGCCATTCTGATTAGCTGATCTGTGGCCAAAGCCCATTAGTCTCAAGCTGTATTGATAAAAGGAGATCAGCAGGTAAACAGAACATGCTCTGCCTCATTGCTTTTTGACATAGCTTCCTGCCTTGCTCTGCAACATTCTGCCTGCTACATAATGACAAGTCCTGATGCTTTGGGTTTGTATACCTGGAAACTGCCTTGTCTCAGTTTACCAGAAAATATGTTTTAAGTGCCTCATGCAGTAGGCTTGCTTAGCCAGTATTACACTATGCTTGTCTGCACATCTCTGAGTCTGGAAGCCCTGGAAGGGACAATATTCCAAATAGCCTTAAACTAGCACACAGTTGTTGAATTTAGAAAAGAGAAGAGGCAGAAGATTTATAATGGGGAAGAATATCACAATATGTTTTTAAGCTACTGTCATGCAAAATCTTTCATTTCCTTTCTAATGGAAGTTTTCTTTTTGTGACTGTGACTTGCATCAGTGCAGAGTAGGAATCATAGAATCAANGCCTCCGTTCAGGTAGTTGTAGACAGCAATGAGCTCTGCCCTGAGCCTTCTCTTCTGCAGGCTGCACACCCCCAGCTCCCTCAGCCTCTCTTCACAGGTCTGTGCTCCAGGCTTCTCACCAGCTTCATTGCCCTTCTCTGGTCACATTCCAATAGCACATGGCAAAAAAGTGCTTTCTGAGAGCTGGATTCTTTCAGAACTTCAGATCACAAAAGCAGGAGCTTTGTGAGTGTGCGTAAGTGGATGAAAAATGGTGGGATATGATTTCTAGCATTTATTATTTTTAGAAGAAAATGAATGTCTAAAGGTAAAGCAGAAGGTGGCCAAAATTTGAGATGAAAACTGCCGTGTTGAGATAGATGCTCTGCGTGGTGTTAAGTAATGATTCCAGTCACATAGCATAGGCTGTGTTTATGAACTCTCCCAGGCAGGCATACCAATTGAGTTAAACCCATTAACAATGAGGCTTGCAAGGATCCCTGCAGTCTCCCATCACTCAATATCAGACATTAAGATGGAATATAGACATCAACATAGAAGATTACAGTCTGTAGAACCAACACGGGGGAACAGAGACAGGCAAGTCACAATCAAGCAGAGAATTTTTCTGCACAGGATAATTGCCTATTTACTCTGCATTCCAGCTCTATTCCGTGGGCTTAGATCTCCTGCACATCTAGTTAAAACTTGCAGAATTAATATCAGATTTCCTGTCACCTCACTCATTACTTCTGTCAGGGGAATTCAAGGAGGAAAGTAAAAACCCACAGTTTTTAGAGGCTGCTTCTTCAGGACTTCTCTTTTCTCTCGTTTGTTTAAATAGAAAGCTGTCTGTTAGCATGTCAAGTTATTTCTCTAGGCTGCACTGGAAAGGACATCTGAATAAATTGAGATTTTACCATATGAATATTGCTGTTTGAAGATCAGTCTTGTGTTACCCTTTCTGCCTATACCCACACCACCAAAAACCCCCAACAAAAAAACCCCAACAAACCCAAAAACCCTCGGCAAAACAAAAAAAAACCCAGCAAAACAAAAATACCCCAGCAAAGCCAAAAACCCAACAAAAAAAACAAAAACCCCCAACAAAACAAAAAAAACCCAACAAAACAAAAGTAAACCCAACAAAACAAACAAAAAACCCAAAAAAAACCCCAACAAAACAAAAAAAATCCCACAAACCCAAAAAACCCCCAACAGAACCAAAACAAAAGAATCAACAAAACAAAAGAATCAACAAAACAAAAGAATCAACAAAACAAAAGAATCAACAAAACAAAAGAATCAACAAAACAAAA
>WAAF01016882.1:23937-51403 GCA_013400475.1 Tricholaema leucomelas
CAACAAAAGAAAAAAAACAAGACAACCCCCCCCAAAAAAACCACAACAAAACAAAAAAAACCCAACAAAACCAAAAAACCAAACCCAAAATCCCCCAACAAAACAAGAAAAATCCCAACAGAACAAAAAAAACCACAACAACCCCAAAAAGACTAACAAACAAACAAAAAAACCCCCAACAAAACCAACCAAACAGAAATTTAAAAATGTTATGGGAAAAAAAATCACAGAGTCACAGAATGTCAGTGGCTGGAAGGGACTTCCAGAGCTCATCCGGTCCAATCCCTCTGCCAGAGCAGGGTCTCCTAGACCAGATCACNAACAAAAAACCCCAAAAAAAACCCAACAAAACAAAAAAAATCCCACAAACCCAAAAAACCCCCAACAGAACCAAAACAAAAGAATCAACAAAACAAAAGAATCAACAAAACAAAACCCCCCAAAAAGCCCAACAAAACAAAAAAAAAACCCCAACCAAACAAATACCCAACAAAACCAAAAATCAAGAAAAAAACCCCAAAAAGCCCAACAAAACAAAAAAAACCCAAGAAAACAAAAAAAAAACCAACAAAAGAAAAAAAACCCAAAAAAACCACAACAAAACAAAAAAAACCCAACAAAAGAAAAAAAACAAGACAACCCCCCCCAAAAAAACCACAACAAAACAAAAAAAACCCAACAAAACCAAAAAACCAAACCCCAAATCCCCCAACAAAACAAAAAAAAATCCCAACAGAACAAAAAAAACCCCAACAACCCCAAAAAAACTAACAAACAAAAAAAAAAAACAACCCAACAAAACCAACCAAACAGAAATTTAAAAATGTTATGGGAAAAAAAATCACAGAGTCACAGAATGCCAGGGGCTGGAAGGGACTTCCAGAGCTCATCCAGTCCAACCCCGCTGCCAGAGCAGGATCTCCTAGACCAGATCACACAGGAACACATCCAGGTGGGTTTGGAATATCTCCAAATAGGGAGACTCCACACCCCCCCTGGGCAGCCTGTGCCAGGGCTCTGTCACCCTTATAGGGAGAAAATTCCTCATGTTTACATGAAACTTCCTCTGCCTCAGCTTCCACCCGTTGCCCCTTGGCCTGGCACTGGGCATCACCCAGCAGAGCCTGGCTCCAGCCTCCTGGCACTCACCTTTACATGTTTATAACCATTGCTGAGGTCACCTCTCAGGCTCCTCTTCTCCCAGCAGCACAGCCCCAGCTCCCTCAGGCTCTGCTCCTAACAGAGCTGTTCCATTCCCTTCAGAATCTTTGTGGCTCTGTGCTGGACTCTCTCAAGCAGTTCTGTGTCCCTCTTGAACTGGAGGAGGGGAGCAAAGAGGTTGAATTTGTATTGGATGTGTTCTCTTTAGACTTCTCTTTCAGAGGACTTGTATGCTCTGTGTCTTAGAGACTGGGAGCAATGCTTTGAATAATGTAGCAGTACTAAACCATGCTTAACTTGGTTAGTGGTAGTGCTAGGAAATCCCAGTGGACCTTTGTGTAAAATGATAGTGCACAGATGGCACATTGATAATCTTTACTGAAAAATACATCCCTGTCTCCTTCCTACTTGTGTAGCAGTCTGTCAGATAAAAAAAAAATATGGGGGTGAGAATCATAGAATCATAGACTCAGCCAGCTTGGAAGAGACCTCCAAGCTTATCCAGTCCAACCTAGCACCCAGCCCTGTCCAATCAGCCAGACTAAGTGCCCCATCAAAGCTTTGCTTGAACATCTCCAGGGACAGTGACTCCACCACCTCCCTGGGCAGCTCATTCCAATGCCAATCACTCTCTCTGCCAACAACTTCCTCCTAACATCCAGCCTAGACCTCCCCTGGCACAGCTTGAGGCTGTGTCCCCTTGTTCTCCTGCTGCTTGCCTGGGAGAAGAGACCAACCCCACCTGGTTCTAGGCTCCCTTCATGTAGCTGCAGACAGCAATGAGCTCTGCCCTGAGCTTCCTCTTCAGCACGCTGCACACCCCCAGCTCCCTCAGCCTCTCCTCATAAGACTTCTGTTCTCTTCCCTAACACTGAGGTGGTTTTCATTAGTTTTATTCACACTCATATGTATCACTCAGGTTGTAGCTATTGTTTTCTTCATCTCTGTTACAGAAATATTAAGAATGCCATTTTGTCTTTTGATTTACCATCTCTGTGATCTGATCATTAGCTAATAAATCCTTTGATAGAGCCATAGTGCCAGCCAGCCTTTGGCATTAAAAACCAATGTCTTCTTATGGGGAACTGTCTTGTTTTGTCCACACTCAGCCATTTTCATGGGGCTGGCCTTTTTTTAACAGTTTACATCCACAAAATAATTATTAGCTTCCAAGATAATTTTGGAGCCATCTTGTAGAGAGTGGGTGAAAAACAGCTAAAATACAGGGGGGGGTTCACTTCTCTGCTATCACTGATCTTAGCTTTGTTGTTATAAAACACCATTCTGTATATTATTAAAAGTGAGGGAGGTTCAGATTCTGGAAAATAGGTTTCATATCAGAAATGGAATTAAAAATAATGAGAAAAGAAATTAGGGTAAAAGGCTGGAAAACGTATTAGGAAGTCTCAAAAGTATTATCTAGCAAATCATGTCAGGAGAAGACAGTCCTGAAATAATTACCAATCATTTGAAATGGAAAGGGAGCAAACAGCAGAAGCCTACATTTTTGTATTTCAGAGGCTAAATCCAGGATGCTAAACCCATTAATAAAGCAATTACATTGCATTATTCTGCTTTTAAAAGATCTTGAACAGTCACAGCTTTGATTGGAGCTTCCCTGTCAGCAGCTTCACCAGAAAACCTCATGCCCCAAACATTGCTTCCAGTTCAGCTCTAGGGCACTGTTGCTGATGTGAAGAATTGCACTTCACACACACAGGAGGGGGGAATACTGAAAATGGCATTCAGCAGATTTGGCAGAACCATCGTATGCACACTGAACAAAGTTGAGTGTAAATGGGACCTGAGATCTGGGGCTGGGCATGAGCCTTGCCAGCAGGGAATGTGCCTTATAAAAAAGAATCTTGATTATGAATCACTGAAGGTTACAAATGCAGGGCAGAAAATCATAGAATCATAGAATCAACCAGGTTGGAAGAGACCTCCAAGATCCATCCAGTTCTGAGAAGAAAGCAGTGTCAAATTGACAGTGCTTCTGAACAGCATTTGCCAAGACATTCAGAGCGGCCTTGGAAGTGGGCAGTAGTTGCCAGTCTGCAAGTTCTGTTCCCACTGCAGACAAGGAGTAAAGCTCTATCTCTGTTTAAGTAGGCCTTGAATTCACTGTAGGAGTTCAGTGGAGGTGAAAGAGAGGGACTACTTTCTTGTCAGTGGCAATATTGTTGGAGTTCCTTTAGGAGATCAGCTTCTGCTACTTTAGATTGAAAAACCTGTGAAGACAGACAGCAATGAATTGCTGTCCTTGAATCATAGACTCAACCGGGTTGGAAGAAACCTCCAAGCTCATCCAGCCCAACCTAGCACCCAGCCCTATCCAGTCAATCAGACCATGGCACTAAGTGCCCCAGCCAGGCTTTGCCTGAACACCTCCAGGGATGGCGACTCCACCACCTCCCTGGGCAGCCCATTCCAATGCCAATCACTCTCTCTGCCAACAACTTCCTCCTAACATCCAGCCTAGTCCTCCCCCAGCACAACTTGAGACTGTGTCCTCTTGTTCTGTTGCTGGTTCCTGGTGGAAGAGACCAACCCCAGCTGGCTACAGCTTCCCTTCAGGTAGTGGTAGACAGCATGACCATTCTGTTTGTCTTTCAGGTTTCTCCTACAGAGGCCTTCAGATCTGTGCATACTTTTCTCTAAGGCCTTCGTTTTTTTAACCATCTCTTTACTTGTGCCTAAGACTGTTCAGTGTAGGAACAAGGTAGTTGAGCAGTTTCACAGTGGTTTGTGAAAGTAGGCAGATCTTGGATAATCAGCTGGATAATAAGCTGCTTTTTGTGAAATCAGGCCACAAAACTTCTGGAGCAGATACAGGGACAAGTGTATCATTAGCTAAATTAAATCGAATGTGGTACGGACTTACTTCTGTCTACACAATAGCATCATCTTTGTAAGAAGATGACAGGGCCATGAGCACAACACAGTAGGTGACATTTCCCTCTAGGGATGTAGGAGTGTGAGCTTTGGATAGCTAAGTCATCGAATCATAGAATGTCAGGGGCTGGAAGGGACCTTGAAAGATCATCTGGTCCAGCTCCTTGCCAAAGCAGGATCACCCAGAGCAGATCACAGCAGAACACATCCAGATGGTTCTTGAATATCTCCAGAGAGGGAGACTCCACAACCCCCCTGGGCAGCCTGTTCCAGTGCTCTGTCACCCTCACAGGGAAAAAATTCTTCCTTAGGTTCACATGGAACCTCCTATGCCTCACCTTCCACCCATTGTCCCTTGTCCTGTCACTTCCACCCATTGCCCTTTGTCCTGTCAAGAGGCATTCACTGTAAACATTAAATAATGCAGGTTTGCTTGAGGCTTAAGGTAATGACACTCTGAGTGTTCTGATGCTCTGTGTTTCATAGCTTTGCACAAATAGATGAGTTCACTCCCCCCCCTCCCCCCCCCTCTTATGAAGTCACCCAGTCTAGACTCAGCCAGCTGGAAGTTAAGGAATGAAGCTTTATACTCACAGCTTAGCACAAGATACAAGCAGAGAGTTGCAATGGTTACAGCTATAGACAGAAATAGACAAGGTAAAGGTAATACAGAAACACAACAGCCCTCCCAGAAACCTGAGTGCCCAGGAGGGGCTCCCAACCACCCTTCCACCTTCTTTCCAACCCTCTGCCTTATCCCAGAGTTTGCCTTACATGCAAGGTGAGCTGCGAGGATTGGCAAAGGGAGTTAGAAACAGAATTAGTTGGGTTGCAGAGCAAAGACCCAGGAAGAATGCAGAGACACCAATAGAGAGACACATACACTCTCTTACCTGTATTTCTGTTCTTATTTTTATACATCTCAGCAAGCTTATAAGTGCAGCAGACATCAGCATTGTTTCCTTTTCACAGCCTATCATCAAATTTTTTCTCACTAAAATGTTCGAATTAGCCTCAAACTGGCACACATGCATGTGTGTGTACATATAGATATACATGCCTGTATGTATGTTATGTGCAGAGACATAAACACACAGAGAGAAATCCAGTTCTGGGCTCCTCAGTTCAAGAGAGATGTTGAGATACTGGAAGGTGTCCAGAGAAAGGCAACAAAGCTGGAGAGGGGCATGGAACACAGCCCCGTGAAGAGATGCTGAGGGAGCTGGGGGTGTGCAGCCTGCAGAAGAGGAGGCTCAGGGCAGACCTCATTGCTGTCTACAACTACCTGAAGGGAGGCTGTAGCCAGGTGGGGTTGGTCTCTTCTGCCAGGCAACCAGCAACAGAACAAGGGGACACAGCCTCAAGTTGTGGCAGGGGAGGTCTAGGCTGGATGTTAGGAGGAAGTTGTTGGCAGAGAGAGTGATTGGCATTGGAATGGGCTGCCCAGGGAGGTGGTGGAGTCACCGTCCCTGGAGGTGTTCAGGCAAAGCCTGGATGAGGCACTTAGTGCCATGGTCTGGTTGATTGGCTAGGGCTGGGTGCTAGGTTGGACTGGATGATGTTGGAGGTCTCTCCCAAGCTGGTTGATGCTATGACTCTAGGAAATGTATGTATGTACACCTATAATGGCATTCAGTCTCTGTTATAGTTGCAAGCTCAATTTTTCTTGAGCGCTGTTGGCCATTTTGTGATGCAGAATTTTAGTGGGCTGATGGTGACACAGCAAACAGGTATCAGTGATAGAGATCTTCAGTGAAATAGAGTGAAGTGGGAAATGAGGCTGAACAAAGAGGCTATCTGGGCAAAGCTCTTTCAGAAGGGTTATCTTGTGACTAAACACTGCACAAGAGCTCAGAATTGTATCTTGAGATTGTCTTCAGCTATAGTAAGCATCACTGCTCATACACAGACCTCCTGCATCACCTAATACAATGGCAATGCCACTCGAACCCACAAGGTTTTTGGGCACAAATAGGAGTGAGAAACTAGAAGTCTTTTTACTCTAAGTTGTTGGCCATTACCTTGTCTGGTTGGGTGAGTTGCTGACAATCACATAGCTGAGCTAGAGGAAGAACAGTGTATCTCATCTGAAACAGACCAGAGGAACCACATCCTCAAATGAAGTGTGAGGGTACAAAGAAAAGCTTCTGTGACCAAGTGAAATGAATGCAGGCATATCCTTTGTGCTAGTTTGAAGCTAGCTAGAATGTTCTGGTGAGAAGAACTAGATTACAGGCTGTGAAAGGAAAACAAGGCTGATGTTTACTTCCCTCATAGGCTTGCTGAGAGATATAAGAATAAGAATCAAAACACAGATAAAAGCACTTCTGCTGCTGGCAAGCTCCGAGCTGCGCCTCTCTCTAACTGCACCCTCCATTTCTCTGACTAATCCACTTTGCTTCCTAACCCCTCTGGCCAAACCTCCATTCTTCCTTGGGACTGGGGTAAGGTTGAGAGGGGTAGGGGGAAGTTGAGGGGGTGGTTGGGAGCCCCTCTTGGGGTCTCAGGTTTCTGGGAGGGCTGTTGTGTTTCTGTATTACCTTTTTACCTTGTCTATCTCTGTCTATAACTGTATCTACTGTAAATCTCTGCTTGTACATTGTGCTAGCTGTAAATATAAGCTTGATTCAATTTCCAGAGCTGGCTGAGTCTAGTCTGGGTGATTTCCAAAGTGTGGGCAAGTGGGCAACACCCAAACCATCACATCCTTCCATCATCTCTACCTGAGTTATCCACAAACACAAAGGGATAGTACTTCTATGAGGGTGGTAAGACCCTGGAATGGGTTGCCCAGGGATGTGGTTGAGGCCCTGTTCCTGGAGGTGCATAAGGCCAGGCTGGATGAGGCTCTAGACAGCCTGATCTACTGTGAGGTGTCCCTGCCCATGGCAGGGATGCTGGAACTAGATGATCCTTGTGGTCCCTTCCGACCCTGACTGATTCTATGATTCTATGACTGTGTGACACTGGGTAGGTTGCATTATTATCCCTGTGCTACAGCTCATCTCTTTGTGAAACAAAGGAAATACTTCAGTACCAGCTGGGAGGATAAAATCATTAGTGCTTGTGAGGTGTTTACAAATGAAGTCTGTGCAAAGCACTGTAACCCCCCTCTCTTTAGTAAGTATAGGAAAAGTGGCAGCAGCCACCTTGAAGAAGCCCAGCATGACACAGCTTGGGAACTGCTTAGGTGTGCTCATACCATAATCCTGCAACACTAGGACGTGCTGCATGATGTAAATATGTATAGTTCACTTAGGAGGAGAAGTCTCTCCTACAACACAGTTATAAACCAGGAATAAGAGATACGAACCAAAACCTTCAGTAGCATTGTGCTTATTTTGTGTGCTAGATAAACATAAAAACTGGTGACAAAAGCAGGCTACTTTGGTCCAAGCTGACCATTTGAAATACCTGCATTTCCCCTCAGGTTTTGTAAAGCAAAGTTTTTTTCTGGAGCAAATATGGAATATTATTGTGTAATAGTGGAATAGTTCTGTGTCCAGTTCTGCAGTTCTGGGCCCCTCCAGCTCAAGAAGGACAGGGAGCTGCTTGAGAGAGTCCAGCACAGAGCCACAAAGATGATTAAGGAAATTGAACATCTTCCTTATGAGAAGAGCCTGAGGGAGCTGGGGCTTGGGGCTTGGAGAGGAGCAGACTGAGGGGTGACCACATTCATGTTTATAAAGATGCAAGGGTGAGTGCAGGGAGGCTGGAGCCAGCCTGTTCTCAATGATGCCCAGTGACAGGACAAGGGGCACTGGGTGGAAGTTGAGGCATAAGAGGTTCCATGTGAACCTGAGGAAGAATTTTTTCCTTGTGAGGATGACAGAGCACTGGAACAGGCTGCCCAGGAGGGTTGTGAAGTCTCCCTCTCTGGAAATACTCAAGAGCCATCTGGATGCACTCCTGTGTGATCTGGTCTGGGTGATCCTGCTTTGGCAGGGAGCTGGACCATATGATCTTTCAAGGTCCCTTCCCGCCCCTGACAATTCTGTGATTCTATGATTCTCTTCTGGCTTAGCACAAAGGCATCTCAAAAGCAAGAGGGTAAAAAAAATCTGTTATGACTGGGCTGAGCTGAGCCCTGGGTCACCATGACTACATCCAGTGTCACCTGTGTTTGTATTTCTGTGGAGGCAAGCAAGTTCTGGCCAGGCTAGTTAGAACCTCTGTACACAATACCATGTAGCCCACTGGAAAGATTTCCAGGGCATCTCACAGGATTCTGTCCCACTGAATGCACAACTGGCTAGGTACACATTAATTATATGGCACGTGTCCAAATAATCCAGTTCTTTGTCCATCTCAGATAGAGGAGGGCCACAAGGATGCTCAGAGGGCTGGAGCACTTCTAAGAGGACAGACTGAAAGAGTTGGGGCTGTTCAGTCTGAAGAAGAGGAGGCTCCCAGCTGACCTTCTTGTGGCCTTCCAGTATCTGAAGTGGGCTACAAAAAAGCTGGGGTGAGACTTTTCAGGCTCTCAGGGAGTGACAGGACTGGGGGTATGGAGCAAAGCTGGAGATGGGTAGGTTCAGGCTGGAGGTGAGGAGGAAGTTGTTGAGCATGAGAGTGGTGAGAGGCTGGAATGGGTTGCCCAGGGAGGTGGTTGAGGCCCCATGGCTGGAGGTGTTTAAGGCCAGGCTGGCTGAGGCTGTGGGCAGCCTGCTCTAGGGTAGGGTGTCCCTGGGCATGGCAGGGGGTTTGAACTGGCTGCTCCTTGTGGTCCCTTCCAACCCTGACTGATACTATACTGTGATATACTTAGTCACTAGCAGCAGAATGTTGTCACTCCCTGCTGGCTGATTCATGGAATCATTTGCTCTGAGGAAAATTGCTGCTTCGCATCAGCTGGAGACAACTTTTGTCAGAGCAGATCCTGAGTGTTTGACTGTAATTACACTTTGAATAGAGTTGCACACAGACTTATGCTGTGTGCCAGTAAATCAAGTGAGGATCTCACTCAAATAAGGACAAAACCTTAAAGAATGTCTGGATTTCGGTGTCAGAGCCTGTTGCCAGCCTGTTGCCATTTCTCATTGTGTCCATTTGAGCTAGACTTTAGCTCAGACATGAAAACATTTGGAACAGAGAAACTTAGAAGTGGAAGCTCTGAGTGGAGAGGTGAACATTGTAGGGCCAGGCCATAGAATGGCAACAATGGATATGTTAATATCATTTCATTGGAGCATCAGAAGCTTTATGTCTGGAAGCACAGCTTGAACCTTCCCCTCGCTGGCTTCTGCTGCTTCTGCTGTGCCTGCTGCTATCTTCCCCTGCTGCTGTTCTGGCTGCTGCTGCTTTTGCTGCTTCACTGTTGCTTGACCCCTTCCCCATCTTCACTAAGGTTATTGTATTTCTGTAATAGTTTATTCTCCTTATACTGTCATATTTAGTTTCAGCTATTAAGAAATACAATTCCATTTGTCCTGACTATCCAACAGTCTGTGCTGTACTGAGTTTACCAGGGAAAGGATCCACCCTAACTTGGGATATTAATTTTGGCGCCCAATGTGGGGCATAATCTGGGTTTGTTTTTTTTGGATTTATAATCAGGATAAGGAAGTGGAGGAAAAATGAATTTGTTTGGTATATTGTGGCTGTTTGAGCTGGATTTCTAGCTCAGACATGACAAAAAATGGAACAGAGAAACTTAGAAGTGGAAGGTCTGAGTGGAGAGGTGAACATTGTAGGGCTAGGCCATAGAATGGCAACAATGGATAAGTTAATGTAATGTCATTGGAGCATCAAGAGCTTTATGTCTGGAAGCACAGCTTGGACTTTCCCCTTGCTGCTTCTGCTGTGCCTGTTGCTATCTTCCCCTGCTGCTGTTTTGGCTGCTGCTGCTTTTCCTGCTTCACTGCCACTTGGCCTCTTCCCAATCTTCCTTAAGGTTATTCTATGTTTCTGCAGCAGTTTATTCTCCTTATAGAGTTCTATTTAGTTTAACTATAAGAAATGCAATTTCATTTTTCCTGACTTCCCAAAACCCCATATTGTAGTGAGTTTGCTCTACTGGGGCAGGGATCCACCCTAACCTGGGACACTCATAATTGTTTTTTTGTCTGGAAAAGGGATCTATATTTACTCATCTTTCAGTTAGTCTTATCTAATTTTGTCTCCCTACGGAGATAAAATCACCCAGTCTCATTTGTGGAGTTTTGAGATAAGCTTTTAAAGTGGCTTTGATAAAGGAGACTTGATATTTTTGTGTAGAGGAGGCTACACTCTTCTCAGTTTCTTTCATGTTTTGATGCAACACAATTACTCTGAGACCATCCAAAATCGTAGTGAATTCCTCTTCTCAGTGGTGCCCAGTGACAGGACAAGGGGTAATGGGCAATGGAACTCCGGAGGAGAATAGGACTCTCTTCCTCTGAGCAGGAAGAGAAATATCTTTGGTGTGAGGGTATTGGAGCCCTGGAGCAGGCTGTCCAGAATAGGCTGTGGAGTCTCCTTCTCTAGAGAGATTCCAAACCCAACTGGACATTATGATCATCCAGTGGGATTAGATTTAACAAGCCCAAGTGCAGGGTTCTACACTTTGGCCACAACAACCCCAAGCAGCACTACAGGCTGGGGACAGAGTGTCTGAGACCAGCCAGGATGAAAGGGACCCTGAAGGTGCTGGTAGAGAGTAGCTATTCAAGAAAAAGTTCAAGAAAAGACTGGATGAGACATTTAGTGCCATGGTCTGGTTGACTGGACAGGGCTGGGTGCTAGGTTGGACTGGAGGAGCTTGGAGGTCTCTTCCAACCTGGTTGATTCTATGATTCTGTTATTTACGTTTTCAATTACATTGGCCTCTTGCTTTAGTCTTTGTGCTTGTGAATGCTCCTGATGTCATCCAGAACTGGAGGAGGACATTGAGTTGTATTTACTCATGGGCAAAGCATTTTTGGAGGCAATTGAGAAACATTCATCTCTTTATCTTCCTGTTTTCCCTTTCATTTTCCTAAGATGTTTTTCTTTGCCTGTTTGTATATCTTTTTCTCTTCAATCTATTCATCCTCATTCTGCTTGGCTCACTGCTATTCTTATTATTCCAGTATTTTGAACTGAAAGATCAGAGGTTTGAGTTTTAATTTGCCATTCTTAGGATTGAAGTCCTATTCCTTTTGTCATTTTTGGATCCATGGGAAAGCAAGACCTTCATACAATCTCTCAGACATGTATTACAGAGTTAAAGAAAATTAAGTTGTTGCTCAGACTTTAACATGCATGTTTGCTTCTTGTCTCCCCTCAGCTGAGAGTTCTGCAGTTGAAAATTTCAGGAGGGTTTAGTGTTATCTATTTAATATTCTAGGATATTGTCTCAGGTGATAATAAAAGACTTCTAAGCTGCAAGACTTTGAATTTTCCTTATGTCATAGCACATTAGATTTAATGTTGATATCATCAACACGTTTTGAAAAGAGCTAAGAAGTATGAGTAAGATCTTCCACTGTCTTGCAAAGTTATAATTGTGCAGGTTCTGCCTTTCCTTTGATGAATTATCATTATAGAATCAACCAGGTTAGAAGAGACCTCCAAGCTCATCCAGTCCAACCTAGCACCCAGCCCTATCCAGTCAACCAGACCATGGCATTAAATGCCCCAGCCAGGCTTTGCTGGTGGCGACTCCACCACCTCCCTGGGCAGCCCATTCCAATGCCAATCACTCTCTCTGCCAACAACTTCCTCCTAACATCCAGCCTAAACCTCCCCTGGCACAACTTGAGACTCAGTCCCCTTGTTCTCTTGCTGCTTGCCTGGCAGAAGAGCCCAACCCCACCTGGCTACAGCCTCCCTTCAGGTAGTTGTAGACAGCAATGAGCTCTGCCCTGAGCCTCCTCTTCTGCAGGCTGCACACCCCCAGCTCCCTCAGCCTCTCCTCATAGGGCTGTTCTCCAGGCCCCTCACCAGCTTTGTCATCCTTCTCTGGACACCTTCCAGCACTTCAACATATCTCTTGAATTGAAGAGCCCAGAACTGGACACAGTACTCAAGGTGTGGCCTGAGCAGTGCTGAGCACAGGGGAAAAATAACCTCCCTTTTCTGCTGGCCACACTGTTCCTGGTCCATCCCAGGATGCCATTGGCTCTCCTGCCCACCTGGGCACTGCTGCCTCATTTTCAGCTACTCTCCCACACCCCCAGGTTCCTCTCTGCCTAACTGCTCTCAGCCACTCTGTCCCCAGCCTGTAGTGCTGCTTGGGGTTGTTGTGGCCAAAGTGTAGAGCCCTGCACTTGGCCTTGTTAAATCTCATCCCATTGGTCTCTGCTTCCCATGCAGCCTGTCCAGGTCCCTCTGCAGGGCTCTCCTACCTTCCAACAGATCCACACCTGCTCCTAGCTTAGTGTCATCTGCAAAGTTGCTGATGACAAATAGGCAGCTTAGTGGAAAATTCCCAGTGGAAGGAACTACTATCTACTTTAATCTCACAGAAATCACAGGCACAATCGTCTGAAGACAGGATCTTAAAGCTGGAGCAAAGCTCTCATAGCAGGTCAGGAGCTCTGGGTGGTAGTGTGCTGACTTCTTGCACTTCAAGGAAATGAGAGCCACTGAACAGTTTGGGTTTGTTTTTTTCTTTTTCATAAGTTCCAAGGCCTTTTCTTTCTTTCCTGGCATGTATGTGCCAGTGCCCTGTTTGCTCAGTGAAGTAGCAGTGGCTTTCAGTCCAGTAGCACCCAGAAAATACCTTCCTTACACATTCTGGTTGCCATAAGGAGCAGCCAATGCACTGAACTGGAGCTGTGTGGCAGGGGTTGGTGAGTCTTTTGGGTGCTGCATAGTCAGCTGTCCAGTTCTCAGCTGCTGCTCAGCCATTCTGCTGGGAAGACAGATGGAAGGGATATGAATGTTCTTTCTTACATATTGTTTCTGGAGTATTGCCTCCCTTCCTTTGGACCTCTTTACAGGAGAAGATGGTAGAGCATACAGTGAAGTTTTGTGGTACACAGTGATTATCTTGTCCAAGGTGTTTAGCATAACTTGGATATTCTCTACCATAGCAAAAAGAACTGCCTTTAAGAATCAGTCACTGTCTTGTGACTGCTTTCTGCTGTCTACCCTACAACTGGCCAAAATTCAGAAACAGAGGCAAATATGGTTCAGTGGAGGTTTGTGTGATGTCTCCTCTCTCTGGTAAAACATCTGGCCAAGGGCCAGGTCCTGCACTTGAGGCTGTGTGGCTGGGCAGCTGTCTGGCTGAAAGGGACCTGGGGGTTTTGATTGACAAGCAAGTGAGTATGAGCCAGCAGTGTGCCCAGGTGGCAAAGAAAGTCAACGGCATCCTGGCTTGTGTTAGAAATGCTGTGGCCAGCAGGAGCAGGGAGGTCATTGTCCCCTTAGACTCGGCTTTGGTGATGCCACAGCTGGAGTACGGTGTTTAGTTTTGGGCACCTCATTACAAGAGAGATGTTGAGGTGCTGAAGTGAGTGCAGAGGAGGACAACAAAGCTGTGGAAGGGCCTAAAGAATAAATCTTATGAGGGGTGACTGAAGGAGCTGGGGGTGGTTAGTTTGAAAAAGAGAAGGCTGAGGGGAGGCCTCATCACTGCCTACAGCTACCCAAAAGGACATTGTGGAGAGGTTGGTGCTGGTCTCTTCTCCCAGGTAGTTAGTGATAGAACAAGAGGGAATGGCCTCAAGCTGTGACTGAGTAGGCTTAAACTGGACATTAGGAAATTCTTTTTCCCAGCAAGAGTGGTCAGGCATTGGAATGAGCTGCCCAGGGAGGTGGTAGAGTCACCAACCCTGGGTGTGTTTAAAAGTTGTTTGGATGCAGTGCTTGGGGATATGGTTTAGGGTTAACCTTGTAGAGTGGGGATATAGGTTGGGCTTGGTGATCCTGAGGAGCTTTGCCAACCTGAATGTTTCTGTGATTCTGTGAAATAGACTTTTTAAGGGCTTCATTTAAGTGAGCTGCAACACTGTGTGCTAACTTCTAGAAACCTTGCTCATTTTAGGGCATGGCTCTTATGTCTCCCAGTGAGTGCAGGAAAATCAAATGAAGGAAGGGCAATAACAGTAAAAATATCTTTCCCTTCAGCTTTTCCTTCTGTCTCATAGTAGTAGCAAAATTATATTGGTCAGCTATGTTTTAGATTATAAGTGATTGGAGTTTTTGCTGCTGCACCCAGTAGTCATTGTTGGAATGCCTGTTAATTAGCACTGATTTAAATAAAAGGCTTCTCATTAGGCAGGCTGACAAAAAAAAATCTGAATGTTGCTGAGCAGATTGCTTAGCTGGTTAGAAATGTGGTGGTTTGATGGATTGTTGTTTTGGTTGTTGGTGGTGGTGGTTTGGGTTGTTTTGGTTTTTTGGTTTTCATTGACTCAGGAATATTTCATGCATCCATAATCATCAGTGCTTCTAATAATAATATACTGTATCTGCTCTGATATCAAGAAGGTTGTGTTGCTGCTTTGACTGCACAAATCATCTTCACCCAAAGCAAATCTTTTTCGTTCCAGTTGTAATCGCTTTCTCTTGGTAGTCTTTCATAGACTGTGAGTATAGCTGCAAATAATGTTAGCATTATATAGATAAAGAATCATGGAGTGGTTTAGGTTGGAAGGGACCTCAAAGGTCATCCAGTTCCAACCCCCTGTCGTAGGCACCTCCCACTAGAACAGGTCACTCAAGGACTCATCTAACCTGACCTTGAACGCCTCCAGGGAGGGAGCAGCCATAACCTCCCTGGGCAACCTGTGCCAGTGTCTCACCACCCTCACTGGAAAGAACTCTTTGATATATATATATATGTATATATATGTAGATAGATAGATAGATAGATAGATCTCTCTATATATATGTCTAGGAGACCTGGGAGTGCTGGTAGATAGTAGCTGAAGATGAGCCAGCAGTGTGCCCAGGTGGCCAAGAGAGCCAATGGCATCCTGGGCTGGATCAGGAACAGTGTGGCCAGCAGGACAAGAGAGGTTATTCTGCCCCTGTACTCAACACTGGTCAGGCCACACCTTGGGTACTGTGTCCAGTTCTGGGCTCCTCAATTCCAGAGAGATGGAAGGTGTCTAGAGAAGGGCAACAAGGCTGGGGAGGGGCCTGGAGCACAGCCCTGTGAGGAGAGGCTGAGGGAGCTGGGGGTGTGCAGCCTGCAGAAGAGGAGGCTCAGGGCAGAGCTCATTGCTGTCTGCAAGTACCTGAAGGGAGGCTGTAGCCAGGTGGGGTTGGGCTCTTCTGCCAGGCAAGCAGCAACAGAAGAAGGGGACACAGTCTCAAGTTGTGCCAGGGCAGGTCTAGGCTGGATGTTAGGAGGAAGTTGTTGTCAGAGAGAGTGATTGGCATTGGAATGGGCTGCCCAGGGAGGTGGTGGAGTCACCGTCCCTGGAGGTGTTGATGAGGCACTCAGTGCCATGATCTGGTTGATTGGCCAGGGCTGGGTGCTAGGTGCTAGGTTGGCCTCGATGATGTTGGAGGTCTCTTCCAACCTGCTTGATTCTGTGATTCTGTGATTTATTTTCCAAGCCATCTGAGCTGGTCTGGTAAATTTCATCTGGGGGTGTGGGGGGTGGGCAGGCAGAAGTTCCCACCCCAGCACAATTAGCAAAGCCAGAATTAATTCTTTGTACTGCGTAAATTCTAATCCTTCTGTCTCTGGACTGTCAGCACAAGGAGGTTTTTTGTAGTGGGGATAATAACAAAGTCTCTGTGATCAATAATATTTATGAGAATAGTAAAAATAGATTTTAGAGCAGAATTGCAGAGCTATTGTTCTAAGAAGCAGCTTTGGATAAAAGCTTTGCTTTTGCTCTTTCCTCCTGAGACTACTAAAAAGAACACTAAAAAGTAAAATGGTGACCACAGAACCAAGTAAGGTCACCCATTACCAAAGATTCATTTTATTTCCACTAGAGAACTAGGAAGCATCTCGCACTGGTTGTACCTGGCTTTGCTTTATGACTTACGCTGCCTGGAGTCATTTAAAATTGGCTGAGACTTTCAGATGAAGCAGATGAAGGCAGCTGTGATGCTGTTCCTTAATAATTGAATAGTAAGAAATACAAGGTCTCCATTTTCATCCAAACTCAGTAACTTCTGAGATTATGGGGAAGGGTAAAAGGTATATGAATTGCAGTCTTCCTGAAAGCTCATACAGCAGTCTCGGAGGAGGATTTAAAGTGTGAGTTTGGGTTCACATTTACAAATCAAGGTTTATTGTGTTGTCTTCTACTTCCAGTTTGGAGTCCTGGGACCACGTGCTCAGCAGGTATACATTGGTACAGGAGCATTTAAGTGGTAACCAGTATGAAGTTGTGCTAGTTTGAAGCTAGCTAGAGTGTTTTGATGAGAAGAACTAGATTACAGGCTGTGAAAGGAAAGCAAGGCTGATGTCTACCTCACTCATAAGCTTGCTGAGATGTATAAAAACAAAAATCAGAACATAGATAACTCACTTCTGCTGCTGGGAAGCTCCAAGCTGCACTCTCCCTCTCTCTCTAGCCTCTCTGCCATTTCTGTAATTCATCCACTTTGCTTCCTAAGCCCCTGGCCCAACCTCCATTCTTCCTTGGGACTGGGGTAAGGTTGAGAGGGGTAGGGGGGAAGGTGAAGGGGCAGTTGGAAGCCCCTCCTGAGGACTCAGGTTTCTGGGAGGGGAGTTGTGTTTCTGTATTACCTTTTACCTTGTCTATGTCTGTCTATAACTGTATATACTGTAACTATCTGCTTGTATATTGTGCTAAGCTGTAAATACAAAGCTTCATTTAATTTCCAGAGCTGGCTGAGTCTAGTCTGGGTGATTTCCAAAGTGTGTGTGGGGGGGTGGGGAACACCCAAACCATCACAGAAGTAAATGCACTGAAGTTAGGCTAATGCTTGTCTTAAAACGTGATACAGCTTGGACTTCTCCTCTACTTCACTGCTGCAACATCTGAACTTTCTGCTTTAGTGCTTATCTGAGAGGCAGCAGAGTAATGCAGCAGAAACTCACTGTGTATTTTTTCACTGAAAATGAGTTCCTGATGCCAGACAAGCTAGTGGTTACCCTGACCTTCTTTATATGTTGGCAATAACATGGAAGGATTGCAGCTTTAAGTTTAAAGACCTAGTAAAAGACTAGCACCTGTCGTCTCTGAGTAGGTGCACTGAAAAAAAACCAACAAAACACTGGGAGAGAAAACCAAGTTAAGAAAGATTATGGCAACTGTTGTCGTATTTCAGTCTAGTTCAAGTTATAGGCTAGAAGCCTGTGTGACAAGTCACTGAAGGTATTGAAAGTGTTCTTACGGACTTCACTGGATCTTTGGATCAGTTCTTGCCAGAGAGAGTGATTGGCATTGGAATGGGCTGCCCAGAGAGGTGGTGGAGTCACAGTCCCTGGAGGTGTTCAAGCAAAGATTGGATGAGGGACTTAGTACCATGGTGTGGTTGTTTGGCTAGGGCTGGGTGCTAGGTTGGGCTGGCTGAGCTTGGAGATCTCTTCCAACCTGGTCGATTCTATGATTCTATAGTTGCACAGTCATTTAGTAAAATGACTATTTTACTGGGAAGGCTCTTGAAGAAATTTGGAAACTGCAAACCAAATCACTCCTCAGAGATCTCACTTCCTTTTAAGAGCTGCCACAGGGCTGGTTGTGAAGCATGAACTAGAGCTGGTCTTCTTCAGCATTACGCCGTGATGTCCAATGGTGCAGGGCTTTGCTGTATCATCAGGGTTGAGGAAGGTTCTTCCTCTGGTAAAACTCTTAGGCCAGACTCTGCTCTTGTCACAGTTACATCAAATTTGAACTTTATTTAATAAAGTTAATGAACTCTTTAATTCTGTTCTGGATTTTCTCTTAGTGATCTTAAACAGAGACTAGCACCAGAGTTGGTTAAAAACCAAGCTTGCTGAAAGTAGTATCTGAAGGGAGCCTACAGGAAGGCTGGGGAGGGACTATTGACAAGGTCTGGGAATGTCAGGACGAGGGGGAATGGGTTTGAACTGGCAGAGGGGAGATTGAGACTGGATGTTAGGAGGAAGTTCTTTACAGTGAGGGTGGTGAGACACTGGCAGAGGTTGGCCAGGGAGGTTGTGGATGCTTCCTCCCTGGAGGTGTTTAAGGCCAGGTTGGATGAGGCCTTGAGCAGCCTGCTCTAGTGGGAGGTGTCCCTGCCTATGGCAGGGGGTTGGAGCTGGATGATGCTTGAGGTCCCTTCCAACCTAAACCATTCTATGATTCTATATGACAACATTTCAGGACTGTTCTAATGCTGCATTTCAGCTGTGCTGTTTTGGTTGATTTTGTTTAAGTTTCAATACCATATTTGGGAATCTGTTTCTAGATGTTATCTCCATTAAAAACTTGTAAGAGTTAGAAGTTTCTCCATCAGCAACTGTTGTGGAGGCAGGGAATTAATGTGGCTGAGTCAGGAATATATAGAAAAATAGAGTTATTATATTTTCCCCAAAACCTGCCCCCAAAACTAGATACAGAAATTAATTTAGTTTTAATTAGCAGGTTCAGTTGATCGAGAAGATCTACAAGGATGCCATGGGTATATGTGACTATTTTGGAAGTCAGGAGTTGGAAAAGGCTAAGCTACTAAACATAGCATTCCCTACTATTAACCAGGCTGAGCCTAAAGTTTACTCCCAGGTGAGCCAGGCTGGCTGACAGAAAGGGCACTCCAGAGGCTTGTCCGCTCACTCCCTTTCAAAAGCTGTCCGAGGCTCGTTAAGGTCTACCAAGCTGCATAAAGGCAGTGCTTATGGTGGGAAGCAGTCCAAAGCAGGGATGGTCCTGTCCCTCAGGAGCTTGTCCTTTGGAGTGCCAGAGGACTCATTCTGCAGAATCTATCCTGGTGGGGGAGAACTCTAAGGCAGGAACCCCAGGGCGGGAAGCACCCCAATATTTATACCCTTCCTAGACACAGAGCTGAGTTACCACTGCCTAGGTGCAAAGAGCACAGCCAATGCCCAGCCCAATTACTGCAGGGGCACCCCTCCTGCTGGAAGGGCACCTTGCTCCCCCCCTTCACGCCTGCAGGGTGGGGGGTGGGGGGGAAACAGCTCTTTTGCACCTTTCCTCTGCCATTCAAACCACGGAGGGAGAAGAGTTTTGGGGTATACAGGACTCCAGGACAGCAACATGGGAACAGAGCATTTTAATAGGACTGAATCAGGCTCTCCCAATCTGCTTTTCTGTTGACATTTAAAATACCTAAATATTTTAAGTCATAGAACAGAGACTGTAGTTGCTGATGTGCTTTAGCAAATCCCTATGGGGGCTTCTGCAACAATGCAGTTAAGTATAACTTCTCCATGTAGTAGGCAGTGTTTGCACTGGTTGCAACAAGACCTGCACCACACTTCTCATCCAATGTGCTGTTTCTCCAATACATGCATAGGGTTATCTGTTCTACCCGCTCCAAGCAATTTCTCTTTCACAGAACAGAAACACTAACTTTATTGTTGACTCTCTATTTCTCCTCTGGGATTTATTTTCCTTCTCTAATGTATTCTTGCCCTTTAGAAATAATGATTATACAAAAAAGATAAAAGGATTGCTTTCTATTTCTTTAGACTAGAGATTATCACTTCAGCTGTAATACAGTTTATGTAAAGTAAATAACATGTTTTTTTTCTTGCTAGGCAAACAGATGTTTGGCTTTTAATTGTTGCTTTGGTACCTTTCTGTTCTATAAAGCTATTTCCTGCATTTCTATAATGATATTGTGAAAAGGATGTGGTATAGAAAGCAAAATGCAATGTTAACTCATTTTTTTACTTTCACAATAAAGTCCACTCTGTATCATGTAGTTAAACCTAATGTAAACCTGCTGGATGAAGATGGAGTACATTGCTTACCGGTGTAAGAGCATCAGCTATTGCAAAAACACTGAGCAACAAGGGAACAAAAAATGTTTCCTACAACTACCTAAAAGGAGGTTGTAGTGAGGCTGGAGCTGGTCTCTTCTCCCGAATTACTAATGATAGGACAAGAGGAAATGGCCTCAAGTTGCATCAGAGGAGGTTTAGGTTGGATGTTGGGAGGAAGTTTGTTACTGAGCAGGTGGTCAGGCACTGGAACAGGCTGCCCAGGGAGGTGGTGGAGTCACCATCCCTGGAGGTGTTTAAAAGGAGAGTGGCTGTGGTGCTTGAGGCTATGGTCTGGTGATGAAGGCTGCTGGGATGAAGGTTGGACTGGCTGATTCTGGTGGTCCTTTCCAACCATAGCAATTCATAATGGTGAGATGTTGTGCTGAGGGGTTTGGTTTAGTCAAGGACTTGTCAGTGTGAAACTACTGATTGGACTCGATGAGCCCGAAGGGCTTTTCCAACCTAAGAAATTCTGTGATTCTGTGACATGCAATAATATACTATTATCATACTCATATGTATTTATGCTGTGATCTGTCACAGAAGGTTGGGGCTGGAAAGGACCTGGAAAGATCATCAACCCCCTGCCCCAGAGCAGGATCAGCTATACCAGATCACACAGGACATATGACGTGATAGCAAGAGAAATTCAATATTTGGGATAAAGAAATGGTAGAAATTACAAACCCCTCTGTTTTCACCTGATGTGTTGACTTCTCCCACATTTCCTTTTCACTGCATAAGAACTTAAACCTCCTTAATCCTGTCTTCATAATGGAAAAATGCACACTCTCCATTTTTCTTGATGTGTTTAATGGAGTTGCCGTAGGCAGCATGTGCCTTGGCAGTACCACCCAGTGCAGATTTCTTTGGCACAGTACCAGTGATGTTCTGTGATACCACATCCACTATCATATGCTTCTAGAACAAGATCTGTGACTCTCTCCTTCAACAAGTGGAGCACTGCCTGTGGGATAAGATGATGTGCTTATTTGATTCATTACCTACATCTTCCTTTCTCAGCTAACACTCTGTCCTTTACGTCCTTTTGTCCTTTCGTGTGCACATATCATCTTTTGTAACTCCTCATCCTTCTTTTCCAAGAGAAGGCTGGCTCTGGTTGTGTTTTCTACTCTTCCTTAGAGTTTTGTTCACTTACGAGTTTGGGATGAAGTGCATGACAGAACTCTCCTAGCAGGCAGAGAGCTGCTCTATTGATGGCATCTTGAAACTTTGACACCTTTAAAGCTTAGAATGGCAACATTATTTTTTGTAAATAAACTCTGAGTTTTGTAAAGAGCATAGTCATACTGGGTGCCTCTGTCTGAGCCCAGGTATAGAATCAGACCTTCAACTTGCTCTGTCCTGCTATGCCTCTAGAGCTTTTGTGTCACTTATGCCTCCCGCTGAAATACGTTATGAGTGTGCATGTCTGCTGACTTAATGGCTTTGATAGAACCATAAAATCATAGAATCAACCAGGTTAGAAGAGACCTCCAACATCATCCAGTCCAACCTAGCACCCAGCCCTGGCCAATCAACCAGACCATGGCACTAAGTCCCCCATCCAGGAACACAAACCCTATGAGGAGAGGCTGAGGAAGCTGGAGTTGTTTAGCCTGGAGAAGAGGAGGCTCAGGAGTGACCTCATTGCTGTCTACAGCTACCTGAAGGGAGGTTGTAGCCAGGTGGGGGTTGGTCTCTTCAGGATGGAATAGCCTGAAATTTGTCTCAAGTGAAACAGGTCTCACTTGAGTGGCAGGAAAATATCAATAGCAGATATTCCAGGTATGCTTCAAGAGACCACACATGCTGAAAACTTAGAGGATGTCAAGAACCATACAAAATGATGTGCTTATCTGTTCAAAATATGAACAAACATCCTGATTACATTTCCAATAAATCAGCAGTACAGACGGTGAGAAAAGAGACAGGGACACAGGCAAATGTTTTCAGTAAGTGCCTTCATATAGAAAAAGAAAGGAGAAAAGTAACAATTCAGCTCATAAATTGAAATGTCTCTCTGAAATGGAAGAGTACAAAGGAGGAAAGGGTATAAAATATTTCCCTTTTCCCTTCCTCCTCTTGTGAAATATTTGGGGGTAATATATCTTACGTCTGCTGCAATCCTTTGCTGTTATTCATGTAATGCTGATAGTGTTTGTATCACTGTAAGTGTCTTCAGCTTGAATTGATAACCACAGTACCTACTTCTTCTTTTCTGAAGTAGATGTATTGTTTTTGAAAGCACTTCTGTCGTTTCATTAAACTATTGAAAAAGAGTTCTACTTAGAAATAGTTTTGCTAATGTTCTGGAGTAAGAGGTGTTCTTTCTGTATCCTCTTTCTGATCTCTTTTGATGTTGTGTTTTTGATTAGTAAGAATGAGGGCCCCGATGTCAAATATTAGTGTGTGTTTGCCCATGTGAAGCCAAGATAACCTTTCTTACAAAGGGTTTCAAGAAGAGATCTGAGTTTCCCTGGGTACTCAGAGCAACTTTTCTGAACATCTGAGATTGCTACACTCTACCTTATGTCCTGGAAGAAAAGAGTGTGGATGGATAAGCAAACAAACAACCCCAAACCACCTTATCTGCTGAGAGGCCTTGAGCACAGCCCTATGAGGCTACCATGGCACCAAATGCCACATCCAATCCTGCCTTGAACAGCTCCAGGGACGGCGACTCCACCACCTCCCTGGGCAGCCCATTCCAGTGTCCAATGACTCTCTCAGTGCAGAACTTTCTCCTCACCTCAAGCCTAAATTTCCCCTGGCGTAGCTTGAGGCTGTGTCCTCTTGTTCTGGTGCTGGCTGCCTGAGAGAAGAGAGCAACCTCCTCCTGGCTACAACCACCCCTCAGGTAGTTGTAGACAGCAATAAGGTCTGCCCTGAGCCTCCTCTTCTCCAGGCTAAACAATCCCAGCTCCCTCAGCCTCTCCTCGTAGGGCTGTGCTCGAGGCCTCTCACCAGCCTCATTGCCCTTCTCTGGACACGTTCAAGCATCTCAATGTCCCTCTTAAACTGGGGGGCCTAGAACTGGACACAGTACTCAAGGTGTGGTCTAACCAGTGCAGAGTACAGGGGCAGAATGATCTCCTTGCTCCTGCTTAAGAAGGAGGCAGCAAAGGCAAGCTTCCACCAGAAAGCTATTTACAGTTCTGGCTGAAAATTATTTAAGGAGGCTGTTAAAAGCTGGGCAGATGGGGAAAAGTTCCCTTCCTGTTACACACATTTGATGTATGGTAATTTCTTCACTAGGGGCCCCTATTGTGAGCTGTCCTTTGGGGGTATGCAGTATCCATCCTCTCTTTTCTGGGCTCTGGCACCCCTAACAGTTGTATTCACAGACACCAGATCTTAATTGGAGAGGAAGGATGTTTCTCAGATGCCAACTTGCTTAAAGAGAAGAGAAAAAGGCTAATTGGACTATGGCAAAAAAAAAAAGTCTCTATGCTGTTTATTCAGATTTTTAAAGGATTGGATTCTGTGAAACACAGAAAGAGAGAGAACACATATTTCTTAAACAGATTGTTGCAAAGTTTGGACAGCAAAACTGGAAAGCTACTTTAAAGCAGTGTTTATCCTTGCACTAATGCTGGTCATGAATGCTCGTCTGACTTAGCTGGAAGTAATGCCTGACTCTACAGTTCCACTACAGCAACTTAACATTCTGTGTAGGCTGATCATTTGTTCAACAATATTTGCTAAATTCTTTTAAGGGCTGCCAGTGTATATTTTTGAAGCTTAGTTAATAAGAACAGCTGCCAGCAGACTCGAGGCTAAAAGAGGCAAAAAATATCTGCAGAAGGCAAGATTTTACTTCAAAAGATCAGTATGACAAAGCGCTACTATTGCTGGTATAATCACTTTCTTTTGGGGGGGATGCTAATAGAGACTGGGTTTCTTGTCTTCACAGCCCCTACTGAGCCTTTGCTGTGCAAATTTGCTGATGGAGGGCAAAAGAAGCGCCAGAATCAAAGCAAATACACACAGAATGGAAGGCCGTGGCCTAGAGAAGGAGAGGTAAGTGCCACGCAGCAATTACTTCCCTGGGGTTTGGCAGAAGTAAGCTGCAGACCTTAAGGTCTACCTTTCAGGAATATGAAGAAATTGCACCAAAAATGAACTAGTTTCAAACAGGAAAAACTCTGTAAGCATGGGGGAGAGGGAGGCTTATAACAACATACAGAGTGTAAAGTTACAGCAACAGACAATTTCAGAGCTTAGTGTAGAGTTTTGTGTACCCTTGTGTTGGGAATAGTAATGTTAAATGTAGTGATTCTATAGAATTGCCTGAATAATGTACGCTGGAACGTAAGCCATGGGCAGGCAGAGTGCACGAGCTCAGGAGTGCTGAGTTGAGATGAAGTGGAAGGTTGGAATGACCTTAGGGAATGGTGTAACAAATACAAACAAATGTAAGGCTGGAGCCTGTGGTTTTCACCTGTCTCTGCTGACTTAGATTGCTTAGACACAGTGTAGGTGTTGCTGAGAGAATGTGATGAGTGTCTGCACCAATTAGTATGTAATTTATAACACAAGTACATGTAACCAATTATAGTTTAATACAGTTTGTAGCCTTCTGATGAAAGGTCTAGAAACACGTTTGGAATGCAGTGAACAGATTGGATTGGCTTACATTGAGCATCACCCCATCTCTTCTGATGCCTATGGCATTGAAGATCATGGCACCCTTGTCTCTCTGTGAGCACTTTGGAGCCAGATCTGAGCCCAGTGTTCTCGTACTGGTGTGTCATCACTACCCATGGCTTACCTTTCATAAGCTCCAAATGAATTTATACTTAAGCAACTCAATGGTTATTTCCTCCAGCAATTCCTGTTGTTAAAATATCTTTGGGGAGTACCTGGGTTGTTAGAAAAGGGAGAGATGCACTTGCACATTCAAACGTACAGGCTGTATCAAAAGTTTTCCCAAAGCTTATCTCAGTTGGGTTCTTCATCCTGTAGAAGTCACAGTAGGTTACAGTAGCCTCAGCTTCATCACGTTAAAAAAGAAGGAACTCTAGCAGTTGCAAAGTCTGTCACTGGATGTGGGAATGCAGTGCGAGAGGGAATAATAACAAGCAGACCAAGCATTCTGACCTTGGTTCCCACAGCTGCAGGATACCTCATCTGGGGAAAGGATGGATAAGTAGGCATCTGGTTAATGAGAAAAACAAGGTGTGATGAATGTAAAAGACTGGGTTGTTCTTGCCTAGACTATGCTAACATGTAGGTGTGTCCTCTGTGCTCAAGTCTATATAAATGGAGTCAGAACAAACAATAAAGGTCTCCGGTAGCATTCACATTAGAATAGAATAGAATAGAATCAACCAGGTTGGAAGAGACCTCCAAGATCATCCACTCCAACCTAGCACCCAGCCCTAGCCAGTCAACCAGACCATGGCACTAAGTGCCTCATCCAGTCCTTTCCGGAACACCTTCAGGGATGGTGACTCCACCACCTCCCTGGGCAGCCCATTCCAATGCCAATCACTCTCTCTGTGAAGAACTTCCTCCTAACATCCAGCTTATATTTCCCCCGGCACAACTTGAGGNTTCCTCCTGGCTGCTCTCAGCCACTCTGTCCCCAGCCTGTAGTGCTGCTTGGGGTTGTTGTGGCCAAAGTGCAGAACCCTGCACTTGGCCTTGTTAAATTTCATCCCATTGGCCTCTGCCCACCCATCCAGCCTGGCCAGGTCCCTCTGCAGGGCTCTCCTACCTTCCAACAGATCCACACCTGCTCCTAGCTTGGTGTCATCCGCAGACTTAATGATGGTGAATCGTGTGGAATCCATGTGGCTTTCCTCTGATCATATTGGTCTGTGTGGCATTGTCCGTTTGACCTCCCACAACGGCAACAACTGGACCTTCCTTTCTGTGTACTTGCACATGAAGTGACTCTAAATACTCTTCTCAAATGTAAGTTCTGGATAAAGGCACTTGAATAAAGGAGGTAGATCTGGTCATAGTGTCTTATGCATGGTTATGGCTGCAAAGGTTGATGGATTTATTTCTATTCTACACTTTGGAAAAAGAAGTTTGTTGCTCAATCCTGACTTGGTATGGACTTTTCTGTGTCGATTTTGTTTTTTCTTTCTTTCCCCCCACACCTCCCTTTTGTGCGTGGGTGTGTGTGGTGTATGTGTGTGTGAGCTTTGCTGCGTTTACTTCAATTTTACAAAGCAAACAAGCAAGAAAACTTATTTAGTATTTCTAAGTTATTTTTTATAGAGAGCTTCTGCATTTTTGCAACTACTGTTGCCAGCTGATACCTTTCAGACCGCTACCTTATGGCATATATACTCAAGCACAATTGGTGAGCTCCTAAAGCAAAGAGCATAGATTGGAAGCATAGAAATTTTTCCTTGTGCACTGTTCCGAAATGTTTGTGGGATGAGAGTGACAGTGTGACAGCCACATTTGCAACAAGACATCAAAGAACTTTTCAAAGGTTCATTGTGTCTCAGAAACTGGAGACATATTCTTAGCAGCTGTATGGTTTGTCATGTTAAAGATCTGCTGAGGAATAACTGTCCAAGAATTACTTCAAGCAGTAGACTCAGAGCTTGAAAAACAAAGGTCAGCATAGGGGAGGCGATAATAACCCCCTCAATAAGGTCAACAATTGGTATTTTAAAGACTTCTAAATCTCTGTTTGAATCATAGATGCCATCATAGCTATTTTCTCCACTGTTCTATACTTCCTTTAGTTCAAATCGATAAACAAAACACATAAAGCTGAAGCAAACGAGCTACCATTATAGCTATGGCCTTGCAAAATCAGCTTGTTTCAGCATACATAGTTTATTTGCTGCTAGTGGAGTGGCTTATATTAAGCAAAGTTATATCCCTGTGATGTAGAGGCAGGATGTGTTTGGCATGTTTATAGTATCAATATTTAAAAGCTAATTTGCAGGAGACATCATTCCCTATTGTTGTCAGGTTAGCTCCAGAGTTGTTGTTGTGTAGACTTTACAAACTATATATAGCTACAAACTCAGAAGTTTCTATTTCAGGCTAGAGATGTTTTCTTAGATTTGTTCTGTTTACTAACACCTTACTGCACGTTGGATATTCACTACTCAAAGCATCAAAGAGGGCATGTTTTCTTTTAGGGTCACTCAATTATTAGATTAGAACCACAGTCACTAGTGGTGTTCCCCAGGGATCAGTGCTGGGCCCAGTCCTGTTCAATATCTTTATTGGTGATCTGGATGAGGGGATTGAGTCCAGCATCATTAAGTTTGTGGATGACACCAAGCTGGGAGCAGGTGTTGATCTGTTGGAAGGTAGGAGAGCCCTGCAGAGGGACCTGGCCAGGATGGATGGGTGGGCAGAGGCCAATGGGATGAGATTTAACAAGGCCAAGTGCAGGGTTCTGCACTTTGGCCACAACAACCCCAAGCAACGCTACAGGCTGGGGACAGAGTGGCTGAGAGCAGCCAGGAGGAAAGGGACCTGGGGGTACTGGTGGATAGTAGGCTGAAGCTGAGCCAGCAGTGTGCCCAGGTGGCCAAGAAAGCCAATGGCATCCTGGCCTGTATCAGGAACAGTGTGGCCAGCAGGACAAGGGAGGTTATTCTGCCCCTGTACTCA
>WAAF01016882.1:51641-78000 GCA_013400475.1 Tricholaema leucomelas
CTATTCTATTCTATTCTATTCTATTCTATTCTATTCTATTCTATTTCTTCTCCAGTATTGTTAATTTTCTCCTTTACAACATAAAATCTTTCCATGTAATCAGTCTCATATTTCATATGCAATAGGGTTTTTCTAACTCTTTGCCCTTTAATGATCTTACTGTAAGCTCAATGGACCTTTCAGTTGTTCTCTGAGTAGCAGCACTTGGGTAACCTTGCTACAATTACTCCTGTCAACTTTAATTTCTTTTAACGTGAGCAGGTAATGAGTAGGAAAAACTAATTCATGTATGACCAGCATCATAGTTCTGATTACAAACAGCGTCTGTAAATATTCCCTGCATCTCTGCTTTTTTCTTGATCTCTTCCCCAAGGAAAAACATTAAAAAATTGTCCAAGAGATTACTCCCTCAGCATCCCTACCCTGGACAAATCCTGTGTTATCTAGACCAAGATGTGTTTGACTGTTGTTCAGATAAGCCTTTGCATTCTTAGAATCATAGAATGTTTTAGGTTGGAAGGGCCCTCAAGGATCATCCAGCTCCAGCCCCCTGCCATAGGCAGGGACCCCTCCCACTAGAGCAGGCTGCTCAAGGCCTCATCCAGCCTGGCCTTAAACGCCTCCAGGGAGGAAGCATCCACAACCTCCCTGGGCAACCCGTTCCAGTGTCTTACCACCCTCACTGTAAAGAAGACTTATGTGATGGTTTGGGTGTTCCCTGCCCCCCCACACTTAGGAAAATCACCCAGCCTGGACTCAGCCACTCTGGAAAATTGAATGAAGCTTTATATTTACAGCTCAGCACAATATCCAAGCAGGTATTTACAGTCTATACAGCTATGGGCAGAAATATACAAGTTAAAAAGTAATACAGAAACACAACAGCCTTCCTAGAAACAAGAGCCCCCAGGAGGAGCTCTCAACCACCCTTCCACCTTCTCCCCACCCCTCTACCTTATCCCAGACTTTGCCTTACGTTCAAGGAGAGTTTGGAGAGTTGGCCAGAGGGATTAGGAAGCAAATGGATTAGTCAGGCAGCAAGTTAGGTTAGAAGAGAGAAGTTCATGCAACCCCAGAGCCCAGAGAGCAACTCTGTTATCTGTATTTATGTTCTTGTTCTTATCCATCTCAGCAAGCCTCTGAGTGCAGTAGACATCAGCTTCCTTTTCACAGCCTGTAATCTAATTCTTCTCAGGAAAATATCCCAGCTAGGCTCAAACTAGCACAACTTACATCAGGGGCATTTCTAAAACTTCTGAGGATTAGCTAGCATAAACACTGTGTGTGCTTCAGGATTAGTGCTCATTCAGACAGACCTCAGAGAAATGGCACTAACACTTCTGTCACTGGCTTCAGATTGGAGCGTGCAAAGCAGGCAGACAGCTGTGCCCGGTACCCTGCTGTAGGAAGGAAATGGCAAAAGGTTTAGGAGGGAGGAGCGGCTTTGCTGCAGTGTTACTTCTGGCCAAGCTGTTCTCAGAGGTTTTGCTCTCTTTTATAGAGAGCTTTTGCAGAATTTTGTAAGAGAGAATGATGGGGTTTGGTAAAGTTTTCAAGCTGTGCTGCAGAATGTAACAGAAAATGTTACTCCGGTCATGTATTTTTGTACACCGCTTCATGACCAAACAGAAATACTTCAGCTGGCTTTTCAGTTGGCTTACCATTAAGTCATGTGGGTAGGAACACACTGAATTTCTCCAGGGCTTTTCAGGTTTTTTTGGAGCTTGGGGGATTTGAGGGTTTTGTTTGTTTGTTTGTGGGTGTGCTAGTTTGAGCCTAGCTAGAATGTTTTGGTGAGAAGGACTAGATCTTAGGCTGTGAAATGAAAACAATGGTGATGTCTACTTCCCTCACAGCCTTGCTGAGATGTCTAGAAAGGAAAAGCAAAACATTAGATAAAGTCACTTCACTTGGGCACTTCTCTCTGGGCTTTTGCTCTCGGCTCTTTGCCTGCTAGGGAGAGCTGGGGCTGCTGGCTGAACTCCATCTTGCTTTCTAACCTCACCCTCCATTTGCNGATCCTTTATTTGTTGGTGGGTTTTGGGGCAGATTTTTTTGATACTTGGTTATTTGTCCATTTGTAACTAGGAGAAAATGCCTGACCTTGAATAGCACTTTCTAGTCCTTACCATTCCACTTTTGTTTGAAGCCTCAGGAAATATTCAGCAGATTTACTGAGGCATTTGAAGGTTTGTGATGGCTGACCAGTTCTGGACTAAGGAGCAAGGCTGTCATATTAGTATCTAACATATAGGTGCAATAAATGTGCAGGGAAACCTGCAGGTGTTAGAAATAGTAGAAGTTGAATTCTGTCCTAACAACTGACACGTTTTCTGCACCAATTCCTTTTTTGTTTTTTTTTAACACTAGCTCTTCCTGAGACATTTCATTCATCACTCTGTTCTGGAACTTCCCCTGAGAAGATCATGTTGAAGTGGTGTTAGAGGGTAATCATTTTCAGATTCTGTCTGTAAAATTTTGACTTAATTTACCCCTAAATTCCAATTGAGAAGTCTAGAGGTGGGTGATATGTGTCCAAAAGTTCAGTAACTGAAGATGCATCTGGGGAATAAAAAACAGCTTCAAATTGTGTTCAGATTGAATTAAGAACTGCAACTTAAAAATTACAACATAATCTTTACTGCAGATTTACTGAAATTTTTTGGTTATTCAGAAATAAAATCTCTTGATATGTGTATTAACGAGCAGCTTTACTTGAAATGTAGCTGGTAAAAAGGGATAAACCTCACATAAAATCTAAAAACAAATTAAATTCCTTGCATCAGCCCAAAGTTTCTTGTTGTTTACATTCTTCCAGAAAGAGCAGCCCTAGAAATTGTATCTTTTCTATATCTGGTCAGTCCAAACTCTTTGTTTGTTTGTTTTTTATAGTCACAATGTGTTGAAGCCTTAGATACTTTCTATTAAAGTTTCGGTGAAATTTGGACTGTTAACTATTTGTGTTGTCTTCCTCGCAAGAGAAAATCACCCTGAGGGGTGGTTGTAGCCAGGAGGAGGTTGCTCTCTTCTGTCAGGCAGCCAGCACCAGAACAAGAGGACATAGCCTCAGGCTACGCCAGGGGAAATTTAGGCTCGAGGTGAGGAGAAAGTTCTTCCCTGAGAGAGTCATTGGCTACTGGAATGGGCTGCCCAGGGAGGTGGTGGAGTCGCCGTCCCTGGAGCTGTTCAAGGCAGGATTGGACGTGGCACTTAGTGCCATGGTCTAGCCTTGAGCTCTGTGGTAACGGCTTGGACTTGATGATCTGTGAGGTCTCTTCCAACCTTGGTGATACTGTGATCACCACTACTGTACTGGTGGGTATCTTAGAACAGCAACATAGACTGCTGAATGTCATTGAATTTGGTCTGATATAGATAATGATGTAGTAAAAAGCCAAATTAGGCCAAATAGGCATGAATATGCCCTGGCTTGCCCAGACATGTTTTTCTCTTCCCCCTCCTGCTGTTGGGGGAAGCAACTGTGGGAAGGAAGACAAAATGCCTGACACCTTTGAATGTCTTTAAATGTCTTACAGTAGGCGTTAATTTGGCTTGAGTTGTAGGACACCCTCAACTGTTTCTTTTCATTTGTTTGTTTCCCTGAATGAGCTCTACTGACTCTGAAGGGCTGTATGGCCTGTAGATGAGGTATGCAAATTAGGCAAGAAGAAACTTTTGAATAACCTCATCAGATTTAAAATTGGGTTGCAATGAAAACCAGTCCAGGATACTCAAATGCAATTCCAACTTGATACTATTTAAAAGAAACAAACAAACAAAAACAATCTTGGGTGAAAAAAAAACCTTAGTAGTTAAGTTCAACCTTAGTAGTTAAGTTCTTTAAACAACCCTTAAGACCTCTCCAAGTAAGTACTGACTTCCTTCTGAGTTTCCTTGCTATGAAGAGAGATGTGGAGGCGCTGGAGCAGGTCCAGAGGAGGGCAATGAAGCTGGTGAAGAACCTAGAGAATGAATCTTATGAGGAGTGGGGATCTAAGGGAGCTGGGGATGGTTAGTTTGAAAAAGAGGAGGCTGAGAGAAGACTTCATTGCTGTTTACAACTACCTGAAGGGACATTGTGGAGAGGCTGCTGCTGGTCTCTTCTCACAGGTAATTGGAGACAGAATGAGGGGGAATAGCCTCAAGCTGAGACTGGGAAGGTTTAGATTGGACATTAGGAAAAAGTTTTTCATAGGTCAGGCACTGGGATGAGCTGCCCAGGGAGGTGATTGAGTCACCAACCATCGATGTGTTTAAGGGTGGTTTGGATGGGGTGCTTAGGGATATGGTTTAAGGCACACCTTGCAGAGTAGGGCTATAGGTTGGACTTGGTGATCCTGGGGGTCCAACCTGCATGTTTCTGTGATTCTGTAATGTCCTCCATGTCCCCTTCTGATCTTGTAAACAGCGTACCTGCACGTGTTTATACACTTGTTTGTGGTCTGCCCTAAAAAGGTAAAAATAAGTCCTGATTTTACCTAATACGGTTAAGCTTGTCAAACTGCCCTTCTGGTAGGCTACTGTGGCCAAAGACCCGTTAGTCTCGGGGTGCACTGATAAAAAGAGATGAGCAGGTAAACAAAATGTGCTCTGCCTTAATATTGTTTTGCCTTAATGTGCTTCTGCCTCATTGTTCACTGCCATTACATCCTGCCGTGCTCTGCTAAGCCATAGGCTAGCTCTGCTGCATAATAACAAGCCCTGATACTTTGTGTTTGTCTACCTGGAAACTGCCTTGTCTCGGTTTACCAGAAGACTGGCAGTAAGTGCCTTCATGTGATAGGCTCACTTAGCCAGCGCAAAATTGTGCCCATCTGCACATCCAAGACATCCTGACTGCCCCTCTGCAAAGCTCTATGCCAAATCTGGAGTCCAGGAGGAGCTAGGATGAAGTCAGAGATTGTCTGTCTGTCTCCCAGCACCCTTGTTAGACACTGAGAAGACCTACAAGCCTCTCAGTGGCTAAGAAGACACTGCCAAAACTTCCTGCAAGTGTTTGGGTACTGCCTGGAAACTGTAGTTAGCCCTAGGAATCCAGGGATGTTAATATTTGTGAGTAAATACTTAAAGGCTCTTTGTAATTGAATCCAAGCCTTCTGTCTTAAGCAGAAAGGAGCTTCTCGAGTGGGCAGGCAGTGTAATTGACTGCAAGAACCTCTTTCTGGTTCTAATAGTTTAATGTTTGTTGTATATTGCTAGTTATTTCTTAAGTGTTCTAGACTCTGTTGTTTCCACTATGTAATGTTTTCATGACCGTTGCAAAGAAGCTATTATTATTAAAATTGTGGCCATTAGTGAGAGTCTCAAATACCAAAATTAATGTTATTAATTTTAAAAATTGCTATCTTGCACCGTTATTGCCTGCCACTACAAATGATACTTTGTAATGGCCACAAAGAAATCTTCTGTTGGCAGCTTTCTTGCTTCTGTCATATGGCTTACGTTTTTCTTTTTAAATAGACCAGAGGTTATCCTCCTGTATAGGGTTAACACTCCAGGAGGAGTGGCCTTGAACTCGACACTTGACCTCAGGTGGTCCTGACCCCTCCCCAGGGGTGGGTCTGGACACCCCCAGGTGATGGTTAGCCCACTGCCCCTTCCTGTCCCATAAAAAGCAGGGGGACTTCCTGTTCTCCCTCTCTCGGACTCTCCCTCGACCACTCCACAGCCCTCTCAGGACCACACTGCAGCTCTCCCTGCATCTCTCCACACACATGGTCACCACCATCACAAACTCGGTTGTATTCATACCTTTTTGTATTTGTTATTCTTCCTTCCCTACACCTTTTGTAATCTCCCTACCTTTGATACCCTTTTAAGTTATTGTTAAACTTTTCCTTTTTTTTTTACTTCCAAATCGAGTGAGACTGATTCATTTGGGTGAGCTTACCTTTTCCCTTCACTTCCAATTCCTTTCCTTGGGGAAGGAGGTGGGGAGAGGGAAGGGCACTTTAAATTAATTGTCATCGGTTCTATCCAATTTATAAGAGTCTCTGGGAATTTAAATTAGAACCCCAGACACCTCCATATCCTTCCCTTCTCTCCCTTCCTTCTTTCCCCCTTTCAATTTTGTTTTCTCTCAACATCAGTTGGTGAAATATGTAAAGAATTAAACATGGGTTTAATTCTTTCTTTAAAAGTTATGCCACAGCCATTTGGGAATGTTGCTTTTATTGTTTCTCTTTTTATCTGCTACTCATTACAGTTTGGTTTAATGCAAACAGTAATTTAGAGAGGAAAGCATACAATAGGTAATTTGAGAGACTTCCTGATTTTCTTGTAAAGTCAGTACAGGTGAAGGGCTGAAACAGTTGCTCCTGATGTCAATCATCCCTTCTTTACCAGCAGCAGGCATTTGGAAATGATTAATAAATCTGTACCAGGCCCATTTATAACTCAGACATAGATTTCTTTTTATGCTTCCAAGGAAATAGGTACTACCTAGTTCCATACTCCTCAGTGTCTAGGACTGATGTATTTTATACCTAGGCTGTGGGAATGCAGATGCAGAGGAGCTGTGGGAACAGAGTGAAGAGCATGACAGCAGGCAGATTCTTAGAGTAACAGACCTTGGTTCTCACAAGCAGCTGGCCAGCTTATCTCAGAAGGAATAGATAATGGACACCCCGTTGACGAGAATGACAAGGCACATATTTATGCAGATGTGGTGGGTTGTCCCTGACTAATTATGCTAATGTGTAGGCCTGTGCTCTGCTGGCTGAGTGTATATATTTGGGCTGACACATAAATAAAGTGGCTTTTGCGTAATTCACATTGAATCATCTGGAGTCCATCGTGGCGACCTCTGACCATGCTGGTCAATAGGTTTGTTTACCACGGTCTCCCACGGCAAGCAGAGATAGCAGGCAGCATGGCCTGCAACACTAGATAAACAGTTTTTTTGCTTTACTACTGGAAGCAATTTCCAAGCCTGTCCAGAAAAGCAGTAGTACCCTCATTTGTAAACCACGAGCAAAGATACTTAGAATATATTTAGTTTGCATATAAGTTAGACACTGGTCAGAATTTTGCACTATGCCTAGCAGAGAGAATTTGACCTGAAGAGAAAATTTCTCAGAGAGATAGAAACATAGAATCACTCAGGTTAGAAGAGACCTCCAGATCATCCAGTTCAACCTAGCACCCAGCTCTATCCAGTCAACTAGCCAGCAGTGTGCCCAGGTGGCCAAGAGAGCCAATGGCATCTTGGCCTGCATCAGGAATGGTGTGGCCAGCAGGAGCAGGGAGGTCATTCTGCCCCTGTACTCTGCACTGCTTAGACCACACCTTGAGTGCTGTGTCCAGTTCTGGGCCCCCCAGTTTTGAAATCCTTGAGCGTGTCCAGAGAAGGGCGACGAGGCTGGNAGGTCTCTTCCAACCTTGGTGATACTGTGAGACTGTGATAACTAGACCAGGGCACTAAGTGCCTCATCCAGGCTTTGCTTGAACATGAGTCTTTTCTTGACAGCAACTCCACCACCTCCCTGGGCAGCCCATTCCAATGCCAATCACTCTCTCTGCCAACAACTTCCTCCTAACATCCAGCCTAGACCTCCCCTGGCACAACTTGAGATAAAGTAGAAGGGCAAAAGGTAATTGGGAAGTAGGTGAAAAGATACAGAGCAATGAGTTAAAAATTCTGTCATTGTGAGCAATGCTTTTAAAAAAGTACCTAGATGACACAAATACAAATGACCTGTTTAAGCAGTTGGATTTTGAGCTTCTAAAGCATAGGAAAAAAATGTAAATAATGACCTACATGAAATCACTCTCCCCAAAGTCAGGAATTTGAAAGGGGCCTTCCTTACTCATAGTAAAAGCCATGAGGTCACAGCAGCAGAATTTGGAGGAAAATGCAACTTCAAGAAAATCTCTGGGGCAAATGGAATGACATTTTTTCTCCACAGAAAGAGTCCAAATGCCAAAATCAAAACTAAGGAAACTAATTTTGGAGAGCAGATACAGTCCTGATTCTACTTTAGCTAAACCATGGCCCTTATTATGAGTAAAAACAACTCTTGGAAATGTTCAATTTCTTTCCTATGCATCTTTTAAATTCTCAATTTCTTTCCTATGCATCTTTTAAATTCTCAATTTCTCCTTTTGTGAAAAGAAAATGTGCTTTTATTCTGAATTAAATTCAGAATTACTATAATAATGTGGAATATTCCTAACAGAAATGTTTAGATGATCAAAGGAAGGAACTCTGCAAAGTTGACCTTACTGATGACTGAGCTTCTTTTATTAAATCAGTATTTTAAACTAATCTCATTTGGTTGGTTTCTTCCCCTTGCTCCTTCTTCCTTCTTCAAGGAGTTTCAGTCAAAGTATCTGCTGTCAGTATAGAAGACATCCCTGTGCTGTGATGCGTGGCAGATATTAGTGGTGGTACAGAAACAAGTACAGGAATTTCAGTGTTGAAACTTCAAATGATTCCACTGCAGTAGCCAAGAGCACACCCATTCCCATGGGACAGCAGCATGAATGGATGAGGGGATGGGTTAGAGGTGATGGTGAAGAGAGACTAAGCTTCTGGGCCAACTCCCACTTTGATTCACTGCAGATATCTCTTGAGTTTTAGGGTACAACTTTATTTTTCCAGATCTCAAGGAGAAATCCAAGAAGCCACCTTCTTAGCAAACCCACTACATCATAGAATCATAGAATGGTTTAGATTGGAAGGGACCTCAAGGATTATCCAGCTCCAACCCCCTGCCATAGGCAGGGACACCTCCCACTAGAGCAGGCTGCTCAAGGCCTCATCCAGCCTGGCCTTAAATGCCTCCAGGGAGGAAGCAGCCACAACCTCCCTGGGCAACCTGTGCCAGTGTCTCACCACCCTCACTGTAAAGAACTTCCTCCTAACATCCAGTCTCAATCTCCCCTCTGCCAGTTCAAACCCATTCCCCCTCATCCTGACATTCCCAGACCTTGTCAATAGTCCCTCCCCAGCCTTCCTGTAGGCTCCCTTCAGATACTGCAAAGCCACTCTAAGGTCTCCTCGAAGCCTTCTCTTCTTCAGGCTGCAGAGCCCCAACTCTCTCAGCCTGTTCCACCCTTTGTTGATTTGTAGACCTCTCTAATTTTTTCCAATGAGGCTGCAGTTGGCTGCGCAATAAGAAATCATGTGGGGACATGTAGTGGAAGATCCATGTCCTGGCTTGCCCAGACATGATCTCATGGTTCCTTCTCTCTGATGGAGGGGAAGAAGCAGAGTGCAAGGAGAAGACAAAAGGCTTGGAGACACCCACTTTCAGGGTCCAAGACTTGTTCTTCCCATATAAGGGAAAGTAAGCTCTGGACTTCACCTAATACAGTCAGGTTTGGCAAAGAGCCATTCTGATTGGTGAATCTCTGTGGCCAAAGGAGCCATTGCACTCGGGCAAACAATAAATAGGCTTTTGCCATATGGCTTTTGGCTTTTGCTTTTGTCTGCTCTGCCCTGTCACATTACGCTCTGCTTTGCCTGCAGTGACTCTCAGGACACCGACAGAGCTCCTTCAAGTGTTTGAGTACACTGATACTCAAACTGTTTGAGAGTCTGATACTACTTTGTGAGTAAATATTCAAAGCCTCTTTGTAAGAATTTGTGTAACTAGCTTCTGTTGTGCTTTCTGCCTCAGCTGCTATTGTGCCTTCTGCCTTAGCAGCAGAAAGGATTCCCCTGGTGGGCAAGAGGTATAATTGAAACCAAGAACCTCTTTGCAGTTTTGAGTTTAATGTTTGCATTTGCTAGTTATTTCTTAAGTGTTCTAGGTTGCCTGTTCCCTGTGTGTATAAAGATCCAAACCCTGCATTTCAAACATTGTAAATAAGTGTTCTGGTGGGATTTAATGTTCATAAGCAATTCTTGTAGTTATTAACAGTCTTTGCCTGGATATCAAAATTAATATTGATTATTAATGTTACATAATTTGTATCAGGACAGCAGACCTGCTCTCTATAGATAATGTGGAAGATTCACTTCTGGGGAGAACGCTAAGATTTCTGTAGTGGGTGTAAGAGGGAAGAGTTAGTAAGTGTTTGATCAGAAGTTCCAATGGGCCCATAATCACCAGGTTACTTCTTTATACAACCTCATGATATTTAACAAGGCCAAGTGTAAGGTCCTGCACCTGGGTTGGCGCAATTCCAGGCACAGCTCCAGGCTGGGTGGGGAATGGCTGAGAGCAGCTCTGAGGAGAAGGACCTGGGGGTCTGGGTTGACGAAAAGCTCAACATGAGCCTGCAGTGTGCACATGCAGCCCAGACAGCAACCCTGTGCTGGGCTGCAGCAAGAGCAGTGTGGACAGCAGGGCAAGGGAGAGGATTCTCCCCCTTTACTCTGCTCTCCTCAGACCCCACCTGGAGTCCTGTGTGCAGTTCTGGAGCCCCCAGCACAAGAAGGACATGGAACTGCTGGAGCGGGTCCAGAGGAGAGCCACGAAGATGCTCAGAGGGCTGCAGCAGCTCTGCTCTGAGGACAGGCTGAGAGAGTTGGGGCTCTGCAGCCTGGAGAAGAGAAGGCTTCGAGGAGACCTTAGAGTGGCTTTGCAGTATCTGAAGGGAGCCTACAGGAAGGCTGGGGAGGGACTATTGACAAGGTCTGGGAATGTCAGGACGAGGGGGAATGGGTTTAAGCTGGCAGAGGGGAGATTTAGACTGGATGTTAGGAGGAAGTTCTTTACAGTGAGGGTGGTGAGACACTGGCACAGGTTGCCCAGGGAGGTTGTGGATGCTTCCTCCCTGGAGGGGGTTTAAGGCCAGGCTGGATGAGGCCTTGAGCAAGCTGCTCTAGTGGGAGGTGTCCCTGCCTATGGCAGGGGGTTGGAGCTGGATGATCCTTGAGGTCCCTTCCAACCTAAACCATTCTATGATTCTATGAACTATAGACCAGTTGGCCTCACCTCCATCCCTGGAAAAATCATGGAACAGCTTGTTCAGGAGGTTATCTCTAGGCACGTGAAGAGAAGAAGGTTATCAAGAGTAGTCACCATGGATTTAGCAAGGGGCAGTCTTGCTTGACTAACCTGATACCATTCTGTGATGCTGTAACCAAATTGGTAGATGCTGCTCAGAGAGGTTGTGGAATCTCCTTCTCTGGAAACTTTCAAGACTCATCTGGATGTGTTCCTGTGCAACCTGATGCAGATTCTACTGCCTTTCTCTGGCAAGGGTGTTGGACTTGATCTGTGGAGGTCTCTTCCAACTCCTAACATCCTGTGGTCCTGTGTCACAGTGATCCAGTGTGCCTTAGTCCTGGTACTGATAGTATGTAATGGATGCCATGCTAATACATCGAGATTGGAGTATGTGCAGTTTGCTTGTGCACACACCCGGGGCTGAGGTATGATGGGGTTAGAGGGCAGGTTGAAAGTCTGTGTCTGACCAAGTGCTTAAATGTCTGTGCAGCAAGTAACTGAAAGTGATGTCAATCTGTTTAAGGCCTCATGTGGACACTGAGCATTGGTAGGTTTCCAGTGGAAGAGCTGCTGCCATTTAGTCTTTCTTTACGTAAAAGAAACTAAAATAAGGGCAATTGTTCACTTTCCCTTCTTTCCAGCCCTCCTTCCCTGGTTACAACTTTGTCCCCAGGCCACACCATAGGATATAGTGAGTTCTGATCCAGACAGCTCTAGAGAGACAGGAAATTGCATCTCAACATGAGAATTCTTTTTCCCTATGGAGGTGCTAGAGCACTGTAACAGGCTGCGATGGTTTGGGTGTCCCCCGCCCCCCACACTTTTAGAGCTCCCCCAGACTAGACTCAGTTGGCTCTGGAAATTTGAATGAAGCTTATATTTACAGCTGGCACAATGTACAAGCAGATAGTTACAGTATAGACAGTTATAGACAGAAATATACAAGGTAAAAAAGGTAATACAAACACAATTCCCCTCCCAGAAACCTGAGTCCCCAGGAGGGGCTCTCAACCACCCCTCACCTTCCCCCTACCCCTCTCAACCTTACCCCAGTCCCAAGGAAGAATGGAGGTTCGGCCAAGAGGGTTAAAAAGCAAGGTGAAGCAGCCAAGCCAAAGGAGGGTGAGGTTAGAAAGCAAGATGGAGTCCAGCCAGCAGCCACGAGCTCCCCAGCAGGCAAAGCTCCCCAGCGAGGAGAAGAAGCAAGTGACCTAATCTTTGTTTTGCCTTTCTTCTTTACACATCCCAGCAGACTGTGAGGGAAGTAGACCTCACCATTGTTTTCATTTTACAGCCTATCATCTAGTTCTTCTCACCAAAACATGCTAGCTAGGCTCAAACTAGCACACAGGCTGCCTAGAAAGGCTGTGGAGTCTCCTCTAGAGATCTTCCAAACCTGCATGGATGTGTGTGACCTGCCATAAGCAGTCCTGCTTTGCATGGGAGGTTGGACTCAGTGACCTCTGGGGTCCCTTCCAACTCCTAGCATTCTGTGATTCTGTGACTGTTAGGTCTAGAAACTCACTTATTTAGAAAGCTTGGATCTCTTCTGTCCCAAGGGACAAAAAGGGATTTCTTTTTTCTTAGTCTTGAGCAGATGGGATGAGATGTTAAGATGTCAACAACTTGTTTTATATAGAGTATCTTAAGATTTTCAAAGGGTTTTTTTGGTTGGTTGAGGGGTTTCTGTTTGGTTAAGCTTTTTTTTTTAATTCTTAGTGCTAATTTTTCTGTCTCTTTAGGGTTTGTGTATACTGTTTAAGTTGTCTTTAGAATCATAGAATCACAGAATCAGTCAGGGTTGAAAGGGACAACAGGGATCATCTAGTGCCAACCCCCTCTGCCCTGGACAGGGACACCCTACCCTAGAGCAGGCTGCCCACAGCCCCAGCCCGCCTGGCCTTAAACCCCTCCAGCCATGGGGCCTCAACCACCTCCCTGGGCAATCTATTCCATGCTCTCACCACTCTCATGCTCAACAACTTCCTCCTCACCTCCAGCCTGAACCTCTCCACCTCCACCTTTGCTCCATTCCTCCCAGTCCTGTCACTCCCTGATAGCCTGAAAAGAGTCCCTCCCTAATGCTTTTGTAGGCCTCCTTCAGATACTGAAAGGCACCTGGCTACAACCTCCTTTCAGCTAGTTGTAGACAGCAATGAGGTCTGCCCTGAGCCTCCTCTTGTCCAGAACATTTTAAGTTGGATGATATCTTCTGTGTGGCTGGGAAGCAACTTTCATGAACTTCACCAACATATCACCACTTACTTCACCAACATATCACACTTGCTTCCAGTGTATACAGTTTTTACACATTGCAGGCAAAAATTCAAAATATTATCAACCTGCTGTTCCAGTGAGTTCTTTGGGACTAAAAAGTCCCTCCCCAGCTTTTTTGTAGGCCCCCTTCAGATCCTGGAAGGCCACAAGAAGGTCACCTGGGAGCCTCCTCTTCTCCAGCCTGCACAGCCCCAACTCTTTCAGCCTGTCCTCACAGCAGAGCTGCTGCAGCCCTCTGAGCATCCTTGTGGCCCTTCTATGAACATGCTCCAGCATCTCCACATCCTTCTTGTGGAGCAAGAGAGAGCAGCATAAGAGAGCAGTAACAAATTTTACAAGTGTTGAAAAGAGAAAGGAAAATAAGAGAAGATTTCTTCTTTAAAATGTATTGCAGACAAAATGTGTGTATGGCATTGAAGTTTTATTGTCCCTCTTTTGGGATGAACTCTACATATTTCTATTAATAATTAATGCAACCTTACCAGGCAGTATAGTCTGTTGAGAATGTTGTTGGCAGAGAGTGATTGGCGTTGGAATGGGCTGCCCAGGGAGGTGGTGGAGTCACTGTTCCTGGAGATATTGAAGCAAAGCCTGGATGAGGCATTTAGTGCCATGGTCTGGTTGATTGGCCAGGGCTGGGTGCTAGGTTGGGCTGGATGAACTTGGAGGTCTCTTCCAACCTGGTTGATTCTGTGGTTCTATGACATAAGAATCTAAAAAGATGTTAAGTAGATCATCTATTTATGATCCTCTAAGCTATTTTTTAAATCGAATGAGGTCAATTTGAATTCAATTCTTTAAGTTTTTAAACTTCCCTTATTTTTTTTTAATAATGAATGCATTTTAAAACATCAGCCCTGTGTTCTCAGCCTTCAGTCTCCTGAATTGAGTTTAGATTGTGCAATGGTACACATTTTATTAAAACAATGGCATTTGCAATAAGTGAAGGATGTATCCTAGCATCTGCTTAAAAGAATAATGAGAAAAACATACACATTTCGTAGTGATGTACTTTGGTTTTACTGTGTAAAGTAGCAAGAAGTTATTTTTGGCCTCTGGAAACTTGGACTTCCTCTTAGACCACTGTGCAGCTGCCAGGCTCACCTGGCTCTTCCAGGAGCTTTGCCTGGACTCATTGTTAGGGCATTTATTCTGGCTGCTAATCTGCCTGCATGGGAGCCAGCCAAGCCTAAATGCTTTCCTGACCTGTCTGAGCAGCCATCTGGAAGGGGGCAGACATTATCACTTGAGAGTCCTTTGGTACATGGGTCCAGGGGTGTTAAGAGCTCCCAGTTGGAGTGCAGAGCCTGCCACATGGTTGGTGAAGCACCTGTCCTTGAAGCAAATGCTGTGGTCTCACGTCTGAGGCATAAGCATGTATGATTGGTAAAATTAACAGAAAGAAATACAGTGCTTGGAATAAGAAAGTGCCATGGTCGTTTTTTGGCTTCTTCCCAAAGGAGAGCAGCACTTTGAGTAGTGGAGGCACTTTCCTCTCTGCCTCCAGTCCCACGTAAATGCCTTCCCATCTGCTGGTGGTGTCTGACATTGCGAAGTATTTCCTAAGGTGGAAGAAAACAAGTAAGGAAGGCAAAAATAGGAAGCAAATACAGTAGGAGACTGTCAGTTGTGAAACAATCTGATCCTGCCCAGAGGGCCTAGATTGCTGCCTTGGAGTGTAAGGTGGAGTGCGGAATTCAGTCTTCAGTGCTGGTTTCTCCCTGCCCTTCCTGTGGTACCTGTGAAGGTGGTTGGGAAGGGAGGCAGTGGTGACAGTTGTTAACGGGACAGTGCTTTGAGACTGCCAAATCCTTTTGCACAGGTCACTGTCTGCTTGGTGGTGAATGACAGATGAAAAGCTCTTTGTAGACCATTAGGAAGTGATTTTATTCTCCAGATCTCTGCAGCCTTTTAAAAGCCTTGGTTTTAAGATCAAGAATATTTTTCTTCTCGTTTTCTTGTTTAAATTTTGGGTGGCAGCAGTTTAGGAGCTAATGCTCTACTCAGATTCTACATTTTAAACACAAGAGATTAATTTTATGGACATTCATTTGATGATCTGGATGAGGCTATTGAGTCCAGCATCAGTAAGTTTGCAGATGACACCAAGTTAGGAGCAGGTCTGGATCCATTGAAGGACAGGAGAGCCCTGCAGAGGGACCTAGACAGGCTGGATGGGTGGGCAGAGGCCAATGGGATGAGACCGAACAAGGCCAAGTACAGGGTTCTACACTTTGGCCACAACAACCCCAAGCAGGGCTACAGGCTGGGGATGGAGTGGCTGAGAGCAGCCAGGCAGAAAGGAATGTGGGGGTGCTGGTAGAGAGTAGCTGAAGATGAGGCAGCAGTGTGCCCAGGTGGGCAGGAGAGCCAGTGGCATCCTGGCCTGGATCAGGAGCAGTGTGGCCAGCAGGACAAGGGAGGTTATTCTTCCCCTGTACTGGTCTGGAGCACAGCCCTGTGAGGAGAGGCTGAGGGAGCTGGGGATGTGCAGCCTGCAGAAGAGGAGGCTCAGGGCAGAGCTCATTGCTGTCTGCAGCTACCTGAAGGGAGGCTGTAGCCAGGTTGTCTCTTCTGCCAGGCAAGCAGCAACCAAAAAAGGAGACACAGTCTCAAGTTGTGCTGGAGGAGGTCTAGGCTGGATGTTAGGAGGAAGTTCTTGATGAAGTGATTGGCATCAGAATGGGCTGCCCAGGGTGGTGGTGGAGTCGCCATCCCTGGAGGTGTTCATGAAAAGCCTGGATAGTGCCATGGTCTGGTTGATTGGCTAGATCTGGGTGCTAGGTTGGACTGGATGACCTTGAAGGTTTCTTCCAACCTGGTTAATGCTACAAGTCTATAATTCTATTCTATTTGAATATAGACTGAATGAGCAGGGCATTGGTTGTTAAAAAACTAATGATGATGAAGCCTGTATCATTCATTGGTTTGCTTATAAGTATAATAAGCCAATATATAAACAATTTCACAGCCTGGTGCTGGCTGTGTTCCTGTTCCTTCACACCTCTGACTCCTCCACACTAACCTTTTCCAGGTAACACATGAGCCTTGCTGGTTTTTCTGTCTGGGAGTAGAGAAGAAGGTGGCCTTGGCTCCTTCAGGGCTTTTCCTTTGTCCAGAGGGAAGAGTTGATTTCTATATTATTTCTAAATTGTACATAACTGTAAATACCTGTAAATATATTTAGTGTATATGCTTGTAAATTTAGCTTGCTGTGAAATGCAGCTTTGTCTTACTTCCAAACCTTCTGAGCTGGTCTGGTAAATTCCAATTTGTGGGTGTGGGGGGAGGGGGGAATTTCCTAACCCACCAGGCTGTTCTTTTGCTTAGTCTTCTGCTCCACAGGCCACTTTGTTTCTTGTCTCGCGGTAAATGCAAGTGACGGCCACACAGATAGCAGATAGCTGGGATCAGAAAGGGTGTGGCCTTTGTGGGAAAGAGGATGCCTTTTACTGAGATGCTCTCAGGAAGCTGGCTTTAGAGTATTTACCAACTACCTGTCTCAGAGGCAACAGCAGGATTTGGCCCTGTCTGGCTGTAATGAGCCATGGGGTGTAACATGCACTGGTCTCACTGGTATCGGTGCAACAAGCCCAGCACTTGCCCTGAATGATATGGAAAGATGACAACCAACATACTGCACAGATCTGTTTGTCAGAGATCTCTCAAGCAGGAGAGATGTGTGCAGTTCTGGAGCCCCCAGCACAAGAAGGACATGGAACTGCTGGAGCCAGTCCAGAGGAGAGCCACGAAGATGCTGAGAGGGCTGCAGCAGCTCTGCTATGAGGACAGGCTGAGAGAGTTGGGGCTCTGCAGCCTGGAGAAGAGAAGGCTTCGAGGAGACCTTAGAGTGGCTTTGCAGTATCTGAAGGGAGCCTACAGGAAGGCTGGGGAGGGACTATTGACAAGGTCTGGTAATGTCAGGACGAGGGGGAATGGGTTTAAACTGGCAGAGGGGAGATTCAGACTGGATATTAGGAGGAAGTTCTTTCCAGTGAGGGTGGTGAGACACTGGCACAGGTTGCCCAGGGAGGTTGTGGATGCTTCCTCCCTGGAGGCGTTTAAGCCCAGGCTGGATGAGGCCTTGAGCAGCCTGCTCTAGTGGGAGGTGTCCCTGCCTATGGCAGGGGGTTGGAGCTGGATGATGCTTGAGGTCCCTTCCAACCTAAACCATTCTGTGATCTGTCCATGCTGCTTTGGGCACCTGACCTGCCCTGGAGAATGGAGATTTCCATCCAAGCTGCATTCAGTTTTATTCATACTGGCTTAGAATATGTTTAATGTCTCTCTCTCACCTTCCTTTCCCCCCCCCCCTTCTTATTTTTTTCCACAGTCTTAGTAAAAATCTGTTTTCCTTCCTTCTGTGCAGGCTGGCATGGCTTTGACTTACGACCCAGCAGCTGCCATACAGAACGGGTAAGCAGTGCATGTTTTCTCATGCCTTCTGAAGTATTATTTTCAATGCTATCTTCCCTTTTCTCTTTCTCTGGTAAAATGTATTCAGAAGCAAATTCACTTAGTCATATTTTTGCCTGAAGCATGTAATGCTACGTTGTCAAGTTCTTCTGGTGGTTTCTCTCCTGTTTTTGTGCTCTCTTGTTTGTAATATCCATTTAAATGGGAAGTTGTTTTTCCTCATAGTTTCCATCTCTATTGAGCAAATGTTAGCGTAGGTCTTTTGCAGTTTCTCTCTGTCGTGAAATGGGAACCAGTGAAATTTCCCTCTGTTAAAATAATCAGTGAAGATTCCAACATATTTTGGATAGCAGAGCTGTTACTTCATCTGGGATTCACTCTGCAGGCCAGTTGGCTTCCATGCCATTGTCTGAATAAAACAGAATCATAGAATGTTGGGAGTTGGAAGGGACTTCAATTCCAAAATCCCCCTGCTTAGAAATGCTGAGCAGGGAAAATGCCTTAAATCGGTGTGGAAGCAGATGGCATTTTTAGGGGTAAAATTCTGAGCGACTCTCTTCATTTCTCAGCTACCACTTGCAGAAACAAGGAATTGTCACTTCATTTCAAAATTAGCAGAGAAGTTAGGTGACTGCATTGTTTACCAGCATGGTTACATTTCCAGGAATTCCATGGGCCTTGAAACCTAGCTCTCCTTTCAGACAGGGTGACATTGATCTGGAGAGAAGCAGGAGGTTCAGCCCTAAACTCTTTGGCAGCTGCTCTTTCATCAGTGAAGTGTTTGATCTGATTATTAAATACTCCCATATGTGTTCTCCAGCCGAAGGGATGAGTGGATTGATAGAGAGGAGAATGAGTTTATTTGGTTGTTTTTTTTTCTCAAATATTTCTTAAGGCACTGCTGATTGAAGCATTAACATGCCCAGGAGTTTGGGGTTGCTTCAAAAAATCATAGAATCATAGAATCAGCCAGGTTGGAAGAGACCTCCAAGCTCAGCCAGTCCAACCTAGCACCCAGCCCTAGCCAATCAACCAGACCATGGCACTAAGTGCCCCATCCAGGCTTGGCTTCAACACCTGCAGGCACAGCAACTCCACCACCTCCCTGGGCAGCTCATTCCAATGCCAATCACTCTCTCNTGAGCCTCATTGCCCTTCTCTGGACACCTTCCAGCACCTCAACATCTCTCTTGAATTGAGGGGCCCAGAACTGGACACAGTACTCAAGGTGTGGTCTAACCAGTGCAGAGTACAGGGGCAGAATGACCTCCCTGCTCCTGCTGGCCACACCATTCCTGATGCAGGCCAGGATGCCATTGGCTCTCTTGGCCACCTGGGCACACTGCTGGCTCATGTTCAGGTGGGTATCCATCAGCACCCCCAGATCCCTCTCTGTCTGGCTGCTCTCCAGCCACTCCGACCCCAGCCTGTAGCTCTGCATGGGGTTGTTGTGGCCAAAGTGCAGCCCCTGGCACTTGGAGCTATTGAATGCCATCCCCTTGGACTCTGCCCATCTGTCCAGGCAGTCAAGGTCCCGCTGCAGAGCCCTCAGATGGCTTGGTCATGCAAATATTTGAACACAGTGTTACTGATCATTGGGAAAAGAAATAGTAGCCAGTAGAGGATTTCAGCTCCTTTTATTTCTAAAGCATGAAGCGAACTACATCACTACTATCTCTCTAAGAGTGACAGTTAATTACTGCTTTGATATACCTCTTCTTTATAAAGTGTCAAAATATCTCCAGTTCATCAAGACAAAACCATTTCATGTGCTTATGGTGAGATCTTGATTGTATACAATATCATAAGGAGAAGCTCATGTGGAAAAAATATCAGAGAATCACAGAATGTTAGGGATGAGAAGGGACCACCAGAGATCATGAGTAACCCTTCTGCCAAAGCAGGATCACCCAGGACAGGCTTTCCAGGAACACCTCCAAGAGGGTTTTGGAAGTCTCTAGAGGAGACTCCATGAACAATTATGCAGCTGTTTTTCCATCCTTTGATTGTATCTTTAAAATGCTCTCACCTGAGGATCACCAGGTGATCCTGGTGAGAGTATTTTAACTATATGTCACCAGGACCCTTTGGTGACACAGTTTCTTTTTAGCTGCCAGAGCATGCACTTAATATTCCCTCCATATCCTTCAGTTACACATTTATACTGTTCTTCGTGAGCCTGTTTACTTAGGAGTACAATAAAAATTACCTCTTGGGGCTGGTTTTAGCTAAGTCTGGAAGAACTGTGGCTCTTTGCTTGGAAAATGTGCAAATGCAATTTGTTGCTCACTGTCACAAGGCACAGCTATCACAGCAAGTTGTGGCCATGGTGAAAGACACCTAAAGGCCCTTACACTCGAGGAAGTTACCCAGCTTAGCTTAGTCATCAGCAAAGAGACGGTTGGCAAACACATCGCTCTTTCTAATGATCTCTGTTGATGCACTGTATCCACCCTGTGGGTAAAATGCTGCATAATACTTTGATGGTAGGGTGGATCAAGCTGTAAAGGATTTCATGAAGCAATGTCAGCCAAAGGTCTTGTCATGGAAGGCCAAAATAGGCCTAATACATGTCCTGAATTGCCCAGGCATAATCCCATGGTCCCCTTTCCTCTGCTGGGGCGGGGGGAAGCAGAGCACAGGGAGAAGACAGAAGGCTTGGAGACACCCACTTTCAGGGTCCAAGACTTCCACAGACTTACTCTTCCCAAATAAGAGAAAACAAGTTCCTGACTTCACCTAATACAGTCAGGTTTGGCAAAGAGCCATTCTGATTGGTGAATCTCTGTGGCCAAAAGAGCCATTACATTCGGGCAAACAATAAATAGGCTTTTGCCATGTGCCTGTGCTGCTTTTTGCCTGCTCTGCCCTGCCACATTATGCTCTGCTTTGCCTGCAACGACTCTCAAGACACCGACAGAACTCCCTTCAAGTGTTTGGGTATTGTCTAATTCTATTTTGTGAGTAAATATTCAAAACCTCTTTACTTCTTTAACTAGATTCTATTGTGCCTTCTGCCTTCATAGCAGAAAGGAGCCTCTCGAGTCCCTTGTGGGCAAGGTGTATAATTGAAGCTAAGAACCTCTTTGCAGTTTTGAGTTTAATGTTTGCATTTGCTTGTTATTTCTTAAATGTTCTAGGTTGCCTGTTCCCTGTGTGTATAAATGTACAAACTGTGAGCTTTGAACGTTGTAAATAAGTGTTCTGGTGAGATTTAATGTTATCAAACAACTCCCATAGTTATTAATAATCTTCACCTGGATGTAAATATTAATATAGATTATTAATTTTATGTAATTTGTAACAGGTCTGTGAAATAAAGATCAGTACCTTGTTGCAGGCCTGCTTGGTGAAACAGTCAGGCTAAGGATATGTATGAGGAAAGGCTGAGGGAGCTGGGATTGTTTAGCCTGGAGAAGAGGAGGCTCAGGGGTGACCTTATTGCTGTCTACANGATGTTGAGGTCTGTGAGTACCTTGTTGCAGGCCTGCTTGGTGAAAGAGTCAGGCTAAGGAGATGTTGTTGATCCTGCACACAACTCAGGACTTTTTGATGTGCTGTGATGAGCACAGTTCTTTCAGTCCGTGCCCACCAGCATGGATCTTAGTGGATTGAAGTTGGAGATGGGAAATGTAAAGATACCCAACCCCAGGTGAAGGTGTAGGTAGACATTACTAATAAAACTTTAAAAGAAAGATTGAGTATACCTGCTGATGCTTAACAGAGCTCAACTATAGAGTTGATAGGTGCATTTTTATGCATGTAAGTTGCTAAGACCACCTAAGATGATGTGAGGGACAGAAGCCTACTAGAGAGAGATGTCTCTGCAGGTGTCAGAGAGTGGTATTTAAAATCTGCAATTCCATAAGAGATGTGGATTAGATTGGTTTTTGACTTGGGGCATAATCAAACCTCAGGGAAGAATATGTTGTCCAGATGAAGAGGTAGGTTCTCATTGCTAATGATGTAATGCTGTGATTTTTATTACTGCATAATTGCCTTGAAATCTATAGCAGGAATAAAACAAAAGAGAGAGAGAGGCTTTCACTAAAACTAGGTAAGATTTTTTTCCTACAAAGGAATAGATAATTTTCCTCTGAGTCTGTTACTTTGTAAAGCTCGATTCTCCGTTTCATTATATTGGTTTTATGCTCATGTAACTCTATTTAAGCATCCAGTGGACATACATCAGCATCAAACTGGTATAATGGAGTGGAGGATCCATCCAATAGTGTACCACAGCACTGCAGTATGAGTTACTGAGGATGTGGTAGCCACCCCCTTCAGCAGACAAGCTCTTTTTCCCCCACCAATCTCTCTGTGCCCTTTTTGGTTTATAATCAGCCTTTTCTGAATTGCACTGACAAACATACTCAGGTTTTATTGTGGGGAGCACTGTGCCTGTTGTTAGCATGCTATTGATTTTTCACTTTGTGTTAGCAATACTGCTTTAGTGCTTTAATGTACTCATACAAAGAACAAAGCAGAGCTCTTGGACTTGTACTGTGAGAATGCTTATCTAAAATGTTCCTGAGGCTTGAGTCCTTTTGGCTGTTTGATTAAGATTGCTACACATCAATTTCCAATCTCATATCTGGGGGACTATGCTGTGCATTTGCTGGCCAGTGGGCTCAATATTCAGATAGGTCTTTTTCATCTCAAACATCTGACTGCATGGCTTAATGCAACAGAAAATCGCTGCCTCGCTAATGCTTGGTAACACTCTTACATTATGTGAGCCCCAGGATACTATTTATGGATCTAACTTTGTCAGTACTGCCCGCAGGCACAAGGCACGAGCAAATGGTGTTTATTGCAGTGCAAATAGGATCTTGCTCTAGTGCAGATTCTGTCTGTGGAAGCTTGCACATTCCCCATAGGATGGGAACCATATGGATTTTTATTTTTTGGCAGGGAAATAGCAACCAGACGCTGCAGTCCCCAACTGGAGGAGGAGGGGTTCTGTAGGAGGGCAGGATGTGCTTTGTCTGCTTTTACAGCATTGCCTGTGTGTGCCTGGCGATGTACTGGGACCGTAGTTCTTTTTAACATCTCTCAAAAACATCTTTTGAGCTCTTTCTACAACCCTCTTCAGGAACATCTTTTTGCCTCCTAGTGATGAGTTTCCCCTATGCTTATGGAATCTAGGCATGTTGAAAACTGCTGGCTTTAGTACAAGGACAGCATTGGTTTTACGTCACCTCTGCCACTTGCCTTTCTTTGCTTTTACTTCTAGCATTGTGGTTGCAGCTGAGGAGCAAGGACACTGGTTTGTGTCTGCAAAAGCTTGTATAAGGATATAAATTGTGTTTGTGCAAATGTAACTGAGCCTTTTGGAGACCTGTCAAGGTGCAGAGAACAGAGATTAAGAATATTGTCCCTGCCTATGGCAGGGGGTTGGAACTGGATGATCCTTGAGGTCCCTTCCAACCTAAACCATTTTATGATCCTATGATTCTATGAATATCTCTGTCCAGAGGAGCAAGATCTGTTCTTATGGATTTCCATGTTGTGAAATTAAGGTGCAAATGAGAGCATAGATCACCACAGAACTATTTATTAAAGGGTAAAGTTGGACAAAACAGAGGGAGAGAGAGAAGGGGGAGAGAGAGAGATAGAGAACAATGGAGAAGAAGAGAAAAAGCAGGGAAGGAAAAGAGCTGGGATCATATTACCCTCAGTCACAGATGCTGGGGAGAGAGAGAGATGGGTGTGTGGCCCAGGGATGATCTTCTGTGGAGTTCATCAGGGCTTATTCTGGTGGTGGTGCAGCTCTGGTGGTCTGGTGGAGGTCCACTTGGTGGTCTGATGGTGGTCCACCCTTGGTAGTCTGGTAGAAGTGCACACCTGGTAGTCTGGTGGGAGTGCACCCTTGGTAGTCTGATAGAAATGCACCCTTGGTGGTCTGGTGGAAGTGCACCCTTGGTAGTCTGGTAGAAGTGCACTTGGTGGTCTGGTGGAGGTCCACCTTTGGTAGTCTGGTGGAAGTGCACACCTGGTGGTCTGGTAGAAGTGCACTTGGTGGTCTGGTGGAAGTGCAGCCTTTGGCAGGTTTTCCTCCTGCCTTTTATGCAGTTTTCTGCTCAGTGTCCAGCTGCAGCTCCCCAGGAAATCTCCCTGTTTACTCTCCTGCATTTGCAGGGGTTCGGTGCCACCCGGGGGAGGGCCTCCCCCCCCACCTGTCTGTACCTGTCCGTACCCTGAAGGCACAGAAGCCTTTTCTCTTCGGGGTGGAGGAGATAAGGTGTAGGCATCCTGGGCATGCCAGCCAGGCTGAGGTCCAGGAGTTTCCAAGGCGTTGTCTGTTGATTTGCGTCCCTGAGCTTTCAGCCAAGCACCTCAGTCTGAGTCCTGGAAGGTAACAAAGGCAATCCTTATCTTTGTTGATGAACAAGAGAGAGGATTTAGACTCTCACAACCTCTCCTTAGGTCAGTGTTGTGGGTGTTTAACCTGCTGCTGCTATTCAATTCCATGCTGCTGTCAGGCCAGCTTCAACCTGAAAGTGCTGTCTGAAGCAAAGTATAATTGGGCCTGAAGTTCCGATTATAACATGAGAGACCTCCTGTTCTGTTTGCTGCTTTTGGGTTCCCGGTTTGTGGGTGTTAGTCTCTGCCACTGGGTCAGCGGTGGAATGGGGAGGAGTGCAGGTTCATTACCTCGCTGGCTGCTGCCTTTTTGCATTTTACTGCAAAGAGACTAAGGTAATTTTGCATTGTATTATCTCATTGTTCTGGTTAAAGCTCTTCATCTCAACCTGGGCTTCTTGTGTTTGTCCAACTTCTGTGTTGGAGGGAATGGTGCCACATCCAGCTGGTGGCTGGTCACTAGTGGTGTCCCTCAGGGATCAGTGCTGGGCCCCATCCTCTTTGGCATCTTCACAGATGATTTGGATGAGGGCATCAAGTCAGTCATCAGCAAGTTTGCAGATGACACCAAGCTAGGGGCAGATGTTGCTGGGCTGGAGGGCAGAAGGGCTCTGCAGCGGGACCTTGACCGCCTGGACAGATGGGCAGAGTCCAAGGGGATGGCATTCAATGGCTCCAAGTGCCAGGGGCTGCACTTTGGCCACAACAACCCCATGAGAGATACAGGCTGGGGTCGGAGTGGCTGGAGAGCAGCCAGACAGAGAGAGATCTGGGGGTGCTGATTGATACCCGCCTGAACATGAGCCAGCAGTGTGCCCAGGTGGCCAAGAGAGCCAATGGCATCCTGGCCTGCATGAGGAATGGTGTGGCCAGCAGGAGCAGGGAGGTCATTCTGCCCCTGTACTCTGCACTGGTTAGACCACACCTTGAGTACTGTGTTCAGTTCTGGGCCCCCCAGTTTAGAAGGGACATTGAGATGCTTGAGCGTGTCCAGAGAAGGGCAACGAGGCTGGGGAGAGGCCTCGAGCACAGCCCTACGAGGAGAGGCTGAGGGAGCTGGGATTGTTTAGCCTGGAGAAGAGGAGGCTCAGGGCAGACCTTATTGCTGTCTACAACTACCTGAGGGGTGGTTGTAGCCAGGAGGAGGTTGCTCTCTTCTCTCAGGCAGCCAGCACCAGAACAAGAGGACACAGCCTCAAGCTGTGCCAGGGGAAATTTAGGCTTGAGGTGAGGAGAAAGTTCTTCAGTGAGAGAGTCATTGGCTACTGGAATGGGCTGCCCAGGGAGGTGGTGGAGTCGCCGTCCCTGGAGCTGTTCAAGGCAGGATTGGACGTGGCACTTGGTGCCATGGTCTAGCCTTGAGCTCTGTGGTAACAGGTTGGACTTGATGATCTGTGAGGTCTCTTCCAACCTTGGTGATACTGTGAGACTGTGTGATACTGTTAACCCATTATGGTCTACAACCACAAAGCCTACAGCTCTCAAAAGCACAGTACCAGATGCTGTACTTTTAATGCCTGGAAACTTGGGGACATAAGGTTTAACATTAATCAAGGTCAGTATAATTCACATCTCTTCCCTCTCTTCTTTCTGGTATACATCTTATGACTGAGAATTCTAAGTTGCAGCTTAGCTAAAACATACTTCTTCCTCTTCATTTCACCTCTCCCTGAGCTTAAAGAAATAAAATAAAACAAAACCAAATAAAATAAAATGCCTGAGAGTGAAAGTCAAGATTAGTGGCTGTAGATCTTGTTGGGATCTTGTAGTCTGCTATTACATTTTAGCTTCTCTTGTCTTTTAGTAGGTTCCCAGCTTGTCACTTGTGCCAGTTACATATTGGGACATTAGCCTGTTTGTGTGTAAAGGGAATTTGGAGAGGTGCCTCTGTGTTATATTGGTGAGAAGATGTCAAGTCCTATTTGTGAGCAGATCCTGCCAGGGCAGTGCGTGGCTGCAGCTCTGGGGAAGGTTGGGCATCCCCATGCTACAAAGGACTTTCCTTGAGTCTATCCCCAGCAAGGCCAGCCCTGTCCTCGCCATATCATTGTACTTCACCTGTGACACAGGTACTCACGACTTGTTTTCTAGCTCCCTCACAGTGGCAGGAAGACAGGCCTTTGTCTCTGATAAGGGATCCCTGACTGCAAAATACTTGACCTACAGGCTCTTACAGTGACTAAGATTGTTAGACTTGATTTGTTATTATTAAACTTTAAATAGGTGATTTTCTCACATTGTCATTTGCTGCATCATATTTTCTTCCTTTCTCTTCTTTGATGCCCTGGGGCAGGACTTCCCACAGTACAGGTGACTATTCTGATAGCGTGTTTTATTTGATACTTATTTGATGATATACTGTGACAGATCATAGAGTCATAGAATCAACCAGGTTGGAA
>WAAF01016883.1:0-26208 GCA_013400475.1 Tricholaema leucomelas
ATTCTATGATTCTATGATTCTTGTAGCGGTTTGGCAAGGCGGTGGCCTTATTATGGCCAAGGTGCTGTTGTTTAGCCTAGTTTGTCTTGATAAAGGCACTGGCCCCTTGAATGCTGAAGAATTACTTTCAGGCATGTGTTGTGAGCTTTACAGTGCAATGAAATTCAGTGGTGTCAGCTCAGTCTCAGAATTTGTGAAGATTTATGTTTCTTCTGTTGAATTTAGCTAAGCTCAGATCTCCAAGTGTTTTCCTATTCATGAGACTGTTTCTTGGGCATACCATCGAGATTTCTCAAGTTTCCATTGCTCATGTGAGAAGGTTTATTTTCTCATTAATATTCAGGCAGAGTTCCTTTTTGGACGTCTGAGGAAAAGGCACAAAGTTCCCCTGGCCCAAGAGGATCTTCCTTCCCCAGCACCCTGAAATTTTCCAGTAGTCTGTGCTTTTACTGTCATACTGTGTTCTTGGTCTGTATTGGGGTTTCTGTTGATTAAAAAAACAAAACAGCAAACAAAAAAACCAACCACCAACCAAATCCAAACAAAAAAGCCTCAACAAACAAAACACTCCACCCCCAGCCAGGACTGTGAAAACACAAGTGCAGCAAAGAAACAAAACAAACATTGCCTACACAAACCCACAATAAAACAAACCAACCAGCTCCCAGCGAGGGTGTAGTTCAGCAGGAGGCTGTGTTGCTGCTTGGCTTCGAGCCTCATGCTACTCAGACTCACCTTCACCAAGTGAGCTTCCTGTGTCCCTGTAGAAGTGTCCTGGTGATTCTGTCTGCACCTCGCCACAAAGTATTATTGTTACTGTTGGAAGCTTTGGTTGCCATCCTGCTGTGCAATGGCCTTGAGAGGACAAAAAAGAGCCTTTCTTGGGCTTGAATGTTTATGTTTGGCATCTGTTTTTCTTTTAGTAGCAGCACCTGAGGCAGCAATGTGCCCAGGTGGCCAAGAGAGCCAATGGCATCCTGGCCTGCATCAGGAATGGTGTGGCAAGCAGGAGCAGGGAGGTCATTCTGCCCCTGTACTCTGCACTGGTTAGACTGCACCTTGAGTACTGTGTCCAGTTCTAGGCCCCNCTCAGAAACATGAGAAGTATCTAAATAGTAAGTACTTTAGAAAAACAAGACTAATCTGTACTTAAGACTCTTTTTTTGCTTGTTTGTTTTCAGTGTATTCCACTTAACATTTTATGTGTCATTCTGGTGTAGTCATCAGGTATTGGCACTTCAATCTCTGATGCAAACCTTTCTACAAATGGGGATAGAGATACTTGGTGTTGTAACATATAAGGTTGTTAAGGTTGTTATTTCAATTATGAGGAAATGCACTCCAGATTTAGACTGGATGTTAGGAGGAAGTTCTTTACAGTGAGGGTGGTAAGGCACTGGAATGGGTTGCCCAGGGAGGTTGTGGATGCTTCCTCCCTGGAGGTGTTTAAGGTCAGGCTGGATGAGGCCTTGGGTGAGCTGCTCTAGTGGGAGGTGTCCCTGCCTGTGGCAGGGGGTTGGAGCTGGGTGATCCTTGAGGTCCCTTCCAACCTAAACCATTCTATGATTCTATGATTCTATTTGGGATAGTCTGTAGGAAATTCAAAATACTGCTGGAAATTTGCCTTTTTTAAAGGTACTGAACTTCCTAAAGAAAACTGACAATGTGTTACTGTCAGCAGTCTTTTACACAAGGAGGAGCAGGGGGAATATTGAAATATTCTACTGATGGAGAATCCTGAAGAAATTGCAGTTATAAGATGCTATAGAAACTTATTCTGGTAATCCTATTTAAAAAAAAATCACAAGAATTGTCATGGAATATATTGGTTTCTTCTAATAGTTATATTTCTTCTTCTTTTGTTAAGATTTAATACCAATTCTCAAGTGGGAGAGCTTGTGAAGATTTGCTTGACAATGCAGAGCCTGTTCTTTGGAAAAGAATTGAAATTATATATAGCAGTAAATGAAGAGATTTAATTTTGTATTATGGATAGTCCTTGAAGATGATGTACCTTTTTTTTGGGGGGCGAAGTCCAGTTACCTGTGATGTGTTCTACTGAAAATTGGCAGAGTTCTACTATTATTATTATTAACCAGGTTCATCTTATTTAGTATTTTATCCTGATCTTAAATAGGAGGTCTGGATTTGAAATGGATGCAGTTTTTCCTGTGGCAAGAAAATTTGATGCGAGTACACACTGCGATGACTTACTGAAGAATCTTTAATGGGAAAGCTTAAATTCAACTGTTTTGTGCTCTTAGAATAGAATAGAATCAACCAGGTTGGAAGAGACCTCCAAGATCATCCAGTCCAACCTAGCACCCAGCCCTAGCCAGTCAACCAGACCGTAGCACTAAGTGCCTCATCCAGTCTTTTCCTGAACATCTCCAAGGACAGTGACTCCACCACCTCCCTGGGCATAAGCACCAGCACAAATTGAGGAAAAAGTTTGACAGAATGTATTTTATAAGTATTTTTCAATGTTCACACATTACATATGTTTTCACCCCTAAGAGTCAAAATGATTGTGCTTGAGATGAGGCACAGAGATTGTGAATTAGCTCAGCCATAAAAGAGTTAACCTTCATTGAGAGATGGAAGGCACTGATGACCTAGAGTTGGCCTTAATGATGTTTTGTCCTGATATAAGTGGTTAGACACCTCTTTATTCAGCAATTATCCATTAGGTTGCACATCCTCCCCTGCAAGTGACCTTTGCAGGACCCACTGGAGTCTTCTCCTGCTCTTGCAGGCTGCAGCCGCTTTGGAAGGTGTCTGATGAGCTGTGTAGGACAGAGCCTGTGGTCAGCCAGGTGTGCGTCTTTGTTTCCATGCCACCGGTATCTCATTTCCATGCCACTGGTATCTCTTGGGAAGCCTTGATCACTGATACCTGTAATCACCTGTAGTTACAATGCATCTGGAAGAGTGTGCCAGTTGGAGGTGTTGTAGGTTCAAAAATAGGCAGTCTACAAGCCCTTCATTTCACGTGTTTGCAGTGCACTCGTTCCGCTAAATGAAGCATATGACTGAGAAGAGGACGGTCACAACAGAGAATAGATATACATGCACAATGTAGTGATTAAATAATCCTTTTGAAATGATCACAAAGGTGCCTGTTAAGAACTAGTATATCTGCAACTGCTATCATTCCACAGCAATATATATGATGGCTGAGATTTCTTAGGTTTTAGATTTCAGTTTCTTAGATGTCCCAGTGATTTCCATCGTGCAGAGCTAGATGGAGCTGTAAGATCTTTGGTAAATAGGTGCAGTGCTAGATACTCCCCTACGTTCTCTTGTAACTATTTGAGTTTTGGCTGTCTTTGTCTGTGGAAGAGTTAGGCTGCGTAAGCACATGTTAGAACCTGTAAATACTCGGTAAGTGAAGAGACACTGTTCAACCAAGTCCTGGTGAAAGGGTGTTCTGCAGCCAGCAGGCACTCTGCTTGAAAGGCACACACATTTTCATTTGAAATTTGCTCTTCTGGGGAATGCAGGTGGTGTTAAAGTTGGCAGCTGAGATGTCATGGAGGTGCTCTGAATAAGGCTGTCAGTTGCTCTGGAATGGAAGGTAAATGCAACTGACCTGTTGGTTCTCTGCAGATTTTTGTAAACCATTCAAGAGTCAGGGTAGTTTACACAGTTATCTGTGTCCTGCACAAGTGTAGGGATGTGATAGCTAGTAGCCAATTTTTAGTAGTATCTGACTGTGATAACTTTTATGTATCTTTTCCTCATTATTTATTTGTCTTACCCTAACTGTGCTGTTGCTTTTTGCTGCTAAAGCATGAAATATGGGAAAATAACTTGAGATGCTAAATGTTGTGGGGTTTTATTTATTTATTGTCTAAATAAGAATCCTGTGCATTGGCAAGATAGTTTAATAAAGGTCACCTTTTGAGGCAGTTAATTACAGTAAATTACATGTTGGATACTCTAACTGGATTGCTCAGGTCCTTAGCTGTTAACATATGGAGATAATCACGTTGGTGAGCAGCACAATTTAAGTTTTCAAACATTGCTGAAATCAATTAGATATGTTGTGGACTGCTTAAGCTCTGAAAATATTCATATGTCTCCTTATTTTTAATTTTCCTATCTATTTGTCATTTTGATTTTGGGGGGGACAGGCATGTGGACTGCGTGTCCTTTGCAGAGGAATAGGAAAATACATTCTGCATTCCAAACTTATGTGGTTTGTGTATTGCAAAAGATGCTATCTTGAGAGGCCCAGTGGCTGAATTTCTATCTGTAGAAAACAGACAGCACCCGGAGGGAACAGTAGTGGAAAGGTCTCCACATGATGCTTATCAGCCCTGAAAGTGACCATCTTCAATGAAGTAGCTTATTTGCCTGTCTTCAGTAGGTTTACTGGTTGTAGACCATCAGCATTTTGTATGGAACATTAAATTGGAATTGTTAGTTGCTTAGCTGTTCTTGTTTCTGTATTCTTTAATTTTTGAGTAGTGTTCACATGAGTGTGGGATCTGATTCACTTTTGCTGGCACTGCTGCACTGTGGCAACATACTGCTGATATATTACAGGCATCAAATCTCATTGAGCAGATGATGCTTGGAGTTGCATAAGACAATGAACAAAAGGCAGTGTTCTGGGATCCCAACCTCAATCAACCACTTCTTTCTCCCTAGTTCTGGATTAAGATCATATCATAGTATCATCAGGGTTGGAAGAGACCTCAGAGATCATCAAGTCCAACACTTCACCACAGAGCTCAAGGCTAGACCATGGCATCAAGTGCCACGTCCAATCCTGCCTTGAACAGCTCCAGGGACGGCGACTCCACCACCTCCCTGGGCAGCCCATTCCAGTAGCCAATGACTCTCTCAGGGAAGAACTTTCTCCTCACCTCGAGCCTAAACTTCCCCTGGCGCAGCCTGAGGCTGTGTCCTCTTGTTCTGGTGCTGGCCGCCTGAGAGAAGAGAGCAACCTCCCCCTGGCCACAACCACCCCTCAGGTAGTAGTAGACAGCAATAAGGTCTGCCCTGAGCCTCCTCTTCTCCAGGCTAAACAANTTATAATACTATGTAAGTGGTAGTTGGTTTGTGTCGTATTGTTTTTGTTAATATTTATTCACATGTATTTATTAAATCTGCATTCTTTAATGGACCTAAAACTATTTTCATCTGTACAGATTTCATATCCCATTTCAGAGTTAGTCTGTTATCACAGTATCACAGTATTACCAAGGTTGGAAGAGACCTTATAGATCATTAAGTCCAACCCGTTACCACAGAGCTCAAGGCTAGACCGTGGCACCAAGTCTTAAGTATTTACAGTAATTCTGAAGTATTTACAATAATGAAATGGAGTATAAAATTATTATAAAAACATTTAAAGAAATCTGATAAACTTCTATAGCTCTATATTACAGCATTGTAGGTTATACATCACTGCTGTGAATCTCTTGACAGCCATATGCAAATATCAGAACACAGCACAACTTCAGTGTCTTAAGTTTCTCTTGCTTGATTTGGATCAGTGCTCAGCTGCAATTTTATACATTTGTGACAAGTTCCAGCTAATCCCATTTTTTTCTGTTGTGTGAATATAAAGCTGTCCAGGAATTTCAGCTGTAAATTTCAACATGACAATACATACCAATGTGTTTTGAAAGATCTTTTGTGGTGGGTAACTAAAACCGTAGCCACAAATGAAATTTGCGCTTTCTGTGGTTGAAGCATTGGAAATCATGGAATCATAGAATGTCAGGGGCTGGAAAGGACCTCAAAAGATCATCCAGTCCAGCCCCCCTGCAGAGCAGGATCACCTATACTAGATCATGCAGGGATGCATCAAGGTGGGTTTTGAATATCTCCAGGGAAGGGGGACTCCACAACCCCACTGGGCAGCCTGTTCCAGTGTTCTGTCACCCTCACAGTGAAAAAATTCCTCCTCATGTTTACATGAAACTTCCTATGCCTCAACTTCCACCCATTGCCCCTTGTCCTGTCATCGGGCATCACCGAGAAGAGCCTGGCTCCAGCCTCTTGGTACTCACCTTTTACATATTTATAAACACTGATGAGGTCACCTCTCGGTCTCCTCCAAGGTAAAGGGCCCCAGCTCCCTCAGTCTCTCCTCGTAAGAGAGATGTTCCATTCCCTTAATCATCTTGATGGCTTTGGGCTGGACTCTCTCCAGGCCACAGTACTTAAGATGCAGTCTCACCAGGGCAGAGTAGAGGGCCAGGAGAACTTCTGTTGACCTGCTAGCCATAGCCCTTCTAATACACCCCAGTTGTGCTAGGTTGTTGGAGGTCTGTTTCTGTGTTTCAGAGGTGTGTGCTGGGTTGTACTTAGGTGTGCTGAGTCAGTGACTTTTTATATGAGGTTGTAGTTGGTGTGCTGTAGTTCTGTCTGGCTGATCAAGTACAAGGGTAAGAACCAGGGCAGCAGGGTGCTTTGTCAAGTATATAACTCTTGAATTGTAGACAAAGGCTGAGACCTATGAAATTAATGGACACCATTTGCTGTTATTTCAGCTGCTTCAAAATGCGCTTGAGAGTGGTGTCGCATTGGAACAAGTTGTTTGCATCCCTGGGAGAGTGAATGTTCTTCTAACTGTGCCTGTGTTAGAAGCTTAGTAAATAAGGTAATCTGAAAAGGTTGCTGAAAAAAGATGGTCACATTAGGCAGAGACTTTAGTGTTTATAATGTGATGTGTATTTTTTGTCTGGTTGTTTTTGAGTTGTTTTGATTTTTTAGCTGTTATGAGGGATACAGCTTGGAGCATGTTGGGTTTTTTTTTTTGGTTTTGCTTTTTGTTTTACCTTTTTAAATACTCAGAAAAGTGCCAAAAGACTGGCCAAGCTCTTAGAACATGACTAGCTGAAGTTACCCACCAGATGATCTGTTTAAGCACATAAATAGGATTTTTGCTGCTCCCTCCCTTTACAGTGGGGTTCGTGAGAATCAGTATGTTCTTCAGACACTTCAGTCTTTTGAGCTCTGAGTATTTGCCAGGTGTGGTTACAGGTAACTCACTGCAGCCTCTGAATTTTCTCAGGAGCTTGACACAGTCATTAACACTCATCTTATGGCCTTTTGTTCCCTCTTATTGAAGGTGGTTCTGTGATGCTTTTCTGTCGTAGGAAAGATATTATAAGGAAGCTATTATCAAAGAAATGTACAACACAATGAGTGTTTAAGAAAAGAAAAACATTTTTAGTCCCTTTTCATTTCTAATAAATGAACACTCTAATCTGAGTAGAAAGCAGTAATTGCTGGGTGCTGACTGTCTTCTGTTGTTTCTGCCCTGCTCCCATCTACAAAGTTGGCAAGTACACAAGTAAGAGTGCATGCTGGAAACAGTATCACAGCATCACCAAGGTTGGAAGAGACCTCATAGATCATCAAGTCCAAGCCATTACCATAGAGCTCAAGGCTAGACCATAGCACCAAGTGCCACGTCCAATCCTGCCTTGAACAGCTCCAGGGACGACGACTCCACCACCTCCCTGGGCAGCCCATTCCAGCAGCCAATGACTCTCTCAGTGAAGAACTTTCTCCTCACCTCAAGCCTAAATTTCCCCTGGCGTAGCTTGAGGCTGTGTCCTCTTGTTCTGGTGCTGGCTGCCTGAGAGAAGAGAGCAACCTCCTCCTGGCTACAACCACCCCTCAGGTAGTTGTAGACAGCAATAAGGTCTCCCCTGAGCCTCCTCTTCTCCAAGCTAAACAACCCCAACTCCCTCAGCCTCTCCTCGTAGGGCTTGTGCTCCAGGCCTCTCACCAGCCTCATTGCCCTTCTCTGGACACATTCAAGCATCTCAATGTCCTTCTTAAATTGAGGGGCCCAGAACTGGACACAGTACTCAAGGTATGGTCTAACCAGTGCAGAGTACAGGGGCAGAATGACCTCCCTGCTCCTGCTGGCCACACCATTCCTGATGCAGGCCAGGATGCCATTGGCCCTGTTGGCACCTTCAACTCCTGCAATTTTCATTGCACCAAAAATTGTAATTTAGCCAATTGTGAAGATGATGATGATAACACTACAAAATTATGTTTTCTCAAGTTAAAATAACAAAAATTAGCAAATTTGAATAGGACATTTTATATGCTGTTTAGAAAGAGAATATGCACACAACAGTACAGATAATTTCCCTTCCAGAGTTTATAATGGGAATTTGCAGAGGTACAGCTCTACATTAGAAAAGTTTGACAGGGTGATTGCTTGATAGCTTGTAGTGGACTTCCATGTGTTTGGATTTTAACTTCAAGCTTATTTGTTGAGCCTTACAGTCATGATGAACAGGGCTTTCTTCATGCTTAAAAGACAAGTTAGAGTAAAACCCAAATAAAAATAACCTCTAAACTTCAATGTTATCAGTTACCTTGAATATTGGAAGGGATCTTAGATCTTGCCTGGGCAAAAGTATGCCAAAATTTATTGTACTTTTTGCTTTTTCTTACCTTCCTATCATTACAATTGAAATATCTCAAGTGTTTTTAAAAGGTAATGTAGTGTAATAGACCCACGACGCTCTGCTTGATCACTTAAGATCCACACTGCAATTACATTTTTCTGGTTTCCTTCCTTTCACCAGAGTTCTTGTGCCCACTTTTTTTTTTGTTTCCCAATTGTTAAATGATTCATTGCTTCCAAGTCCACTTTAGATAGCTTAGAGATGAAAAGGTGTGGTTTAGAGATGAAAAGGTGTGATTTAGCAAGGTTCTCTTGCAAAGGGTGGTTGTGTGTGAAGTAGAGCACTGGCAGAAAAAGCGCCAGTGGAGCGCTAGTGACTGTGTGCTAAGGAAGCCCCAGCTGCTCCGTTTCCTAACAGCAGTCTGGGCAGATGTGTGGTTTGGCCACAAAACACAGAGATGTGAATTGTTGCAAAGCTCTATTTCCTCATCTCTTCAGTGATATCCTCAATGGCACTTGGCTGAGAAGGGAGGAACAGTGAGCCTGGCATTTTATACCTTTGTATCCTGGAGTTTGTTTTTTTTTGCAAGCTGTCTTCATGCTGGAGTGAAGTTGGTGATACAGTGCCAGATAACTTGCCAAGGTATCTTAGAGGAGCATAACAGGTGTTCTCTGAGAGAGCCAAAAGATTGAGATACTGGTAGAGGTGCGGAGGTAGGGCTGCGTGTATGTGCAGAGTGTAAGCGGGTAGTGGGTTTTTTCTCATCTGTTAGTGAAGGGAATTCGTTTTACCATTTGTGATGGTTTGGGTTTCCCCTGCCCCCCCACACTTTAGAAATGACCCAGACTAGACTCAGCCGGCTCTGGAAATTTGAATGAAGCTTATATTTACAGCTGGCACAATTTACAAGCAGATATTTACAGTATATACAGTTATAGACAGAAATATACAAGGTAAAAAGGTAATACAGACACAACTCCCCTCCCAGAAACCTGAGTCCCCAGGAGGGGCTCTCAACCACCCCCTCACCTTCCCCCTACCCCTCTCAACCTTACCCCAGTCCCAAGGAAGAATGGAGGTTCAGCCAAGACGATTAAGAAGCAAAGGTGAATCAGCCAAAGCAAATGGAGGGTGAGGTTAGAAAGCAAGGTGGAGTTCAGCCAGCAGCCTCAGCTCCCCAGCAGGCAAAGAGCCGAGAGCGCAGCCCAGAACCAAGTGCCCCAGCAAAGTGACTTTATCTAATGTTTTGCTTTTCCTTTGTACACATCTCAGCAAGACTGTGAGCGAAGTAGACCTCACCATTGTTTTCATTTCTCAGCCTATGATCTAATTCTTCTCACCAAAACATCCCAGCTAGGCTCAAACTAGCACACCATTTTAACAAGGCACTTACGCTTGCTTTTCTTTAAATACTAAGGAAGAAAGTTGGATATTTGTTTATTGGCTATTTGCTTCCACTGTGGAAGAAAAATAATAGAGAACTAACAACAACAGAAAAAAAATTATAATCTCCTAAGTGATTTACTGCTGCTTGAGTACTCCTAGATTAATGTAGTGATAATGTGCTGTCTAGAGCTGGGAAGATGCTCAGAGGAGGAGTTAATGATATTTTATTAATAGTTAACTTTTTTTATGCTCCTACTGTCAAGTTTTGTTTTGACTTTAATTTATTTGTGTTGTATATTTTTTTTTTTTTTTTTTTAAGAGATGAAGAAATCTGCTGAAATCTTTGTAGTGCCTATCTGTGCACACATCTGTGTCCCTCTGCTGCTCAATCTTGACTTCCATCCTCGCAAAATGTTCTGTCAAGTACTCTTAATTTCTCTTTTCATCAGTGAATTCCTTGCACGGTCATGAGATTGACTTGCTTGTATATGATATTTAGGAAAGAAAAAATGATGTCTTTGTTTTGTAATTTTGCTGTTAGATGAAGTGTACCCCCATGATTGGAAGCATTTCATAGCATCACAGAATGCTTTGGATTGGAAGGGACCTTAAAGATCATATGTAGTTCCAATCCTGTTGCTGTGGGCAGGGACACCTTCTACTAGGCCAGGTTGCTTAAGGTCTTATCCAACTTGGCTTTGAGCACTTCCAGGGTTGAAGCCTCCACAGATTCTCCAGGCAACCTGTTTCCAGAGGGAAAGAGGTGATAAAGGTACCTCATCATCCTCATCAGGAAGGTTTTCTTCCTAATGTCTAATCTAAATCTAGTGTCTTCCAGTTTGAAGCCATTACCCCTTGAGTTATCACTACATAGCTTTATAAAAAGAGCCCCTCTCTAGCTATTCTGTAGACCCCCTTCAAATACTAGAAGGCTGCTGTAAGATCTCCCTGGAGCCTTCTCTTTTCCAGGTTGAACAACCCAACTTTCTCAGCCTGTCTGTAGGAGAGGTGCTCCAGCCCTCTGATCTTCATAGCCTTCCTCTGGACCCATTCTATTTCCTTCTTTTACTGGGGGCTCCAGAGCTGGACCCAGTGCTACAGCTGGGGTCTCACCAGAGCAGAGCAGTAGAATCCTCTCCCTTGAACTCATCCCAGTTGGCCTTCTGGACTGGAAGTGCACATTGCTGCACATATCTCCAGACTGCAAAAAGTGACAAACTTCCTTCAAATCAAAGTTGAATTTCTTATCTACTAAAATGTGTCCCACAGCTGCAGTTTGAAGATAAGATCAATTACTGTGAGATACACACTAACGTGCTTTGGGAGCTGGCAACTCCTTGAGTAAAAGACTCCCTTCTGCTTCTTATGACAGTTTTCAGTGGCAGGGAGGAACTGGGTGGGAATCTAAAATACTTCCTGTCTCTGGTGAAACATCCTGAAGTAAAAAATAAAAATTATTCAATGAGATTTTTAAAAACAGATCTCAAGAGCTGTGCCTTATGAGTATTTGATTGTGGTTTGTGGTAGGGGAACGTTAACAGCATTAGATCCCCTCTTTAGTGCCACTGCATGTTGTTCAAATGCATGAAAACATCAGCTCTATTGTGATTTCATGGTTTAGTTAAATGCATCTTTCATAAGAGAAAGGCATTCAAGAAAGACAAGTGAATGAGATGTATTGGAGTGGATGAGCCAAGTGGCTTTAGGTAAGGAAACAGATTTCTCCCTGCAGTGTGTCTCGCACTCCAGAAGGAAGGATCACAGGTTTGTCCAAAGGCTGGAAAGATTATCTGGTAGGTATCCAGGTGTAGAACCAGTAGGTTCTCAGTCATGAAACACTGACTATAACATATCCTAATGATCTAGGTCTCTGTGCTGAAGAGCTTTCTCTAATAGTTTTTAAAAGCAGAAAGATGACAACTGTGTTTAGAGGCTGCTGTGCATCGTGAGACTAAGGAACCCAAGCTCTAGAGCGTAGCTGTCCCTGTGCTTGGTTGCCCATACCAGAACAATTAGAGAAGGATCTCTGCCAGCCATATGTGCAAAGGCTAGGCATGATGTGTGTTCAGTCAGACACACTTTGATGTTGAGCAGAGATTTCAGTTTGCAGAGGGAGTGACAAGTCTGTGCCTACAATTGGTTAAACTGCAGTGTTTTCATTGCCTTAATAGGAAAAGATGTGGTGATTGTGTAACTATTTGGATTCATTTCACTAATATGTGCAGTAGAAAGTTCCAGCTGGAGATAAATTCTTCTCTGTGTAGAAAGAAAGGGTGTGGGCTGTTACCTCCCTTTACCAAACTGCTAGCTGCTTATTCTGTACAAGTTCCAGCTGAGACTTTACAAAAAGGTGTTGGTTTTTTTCCCCTAATGCACCCTTGTTGCTTTAGTACAGGGCATTCAGAATGGTGTAAAATGAAGGCTGGTAGTGTTGCTGTGAGGTGACAACTCAGAGAAGATGACAAATATTTAATGTTGTTGCAGGACTTCAGTGTAGTTGAATTTTCTGTGCTGCCAAAGGAGAACCTTTGGCTACAGAGCATTCCATGGACCGTTTTGGGAAGACAGCAAAACGCATGTTTTACAAGCAGTCAAGTAAAACCTACAACTTACAACTGATACGTAGCTGCACACCAGTTACTTTCCCACAGGCAAATAATCTTTAAATAAATAAATGGTTGTGTTTTTTTTTCATAACTCTATAGGGAATGGGCTAACTGATGTAATAATTACTTAGGAGCAGAGCCAGCATCCTGCAATTACTTTAAAGCACGTGCTGCAGTGTCTCTCTCTACTGATATCCTTGTGACATCCTTCTTGTGACACATTCAATTAATGTTTTATTGTGTTCTTCATAAATAAATAAATGTCCAGTGACTGAAGTAGAAGCAGAGTAGGCAGCCCACTTACTTAACCAGAATGGTTAAGTGGGTTTTTCCAGCCGTGCTGCTGGAAGTATCTTTGGTGCATGAGTCGACCTCATATTGTTGCAAGTATTGATTATACATATGCCTGTGGTTGGCTGAGAGCAAGCAGGTTGTAGCATTTCCTTTAGTGAGGAGGACATAAGGAGAAGGATGTGTTATCGATCAGAATGTTCAGAGTTGCTGAGTAGCATCATCTGCATTCCCCATGCAGCATACACCAACTGCCAGCTCAGAACAGGGGCATTCCTTGTCTTCCTAGTCTGGCTTTTGTTTAAGAGACTCTCAAAAAGATGACAGTGCAAAATACTACTACTCTAATACAGTCTCTATTTCCACATGGATTGTAACTGTTTCTGATTTTCTATAATTGATTATCTGTTCTAAAGATGGCATTTCCTTCATAGTTTAATTGTTCTCTTGGTTCTACTCCCCTTTAAAGACCTATGTGTCACAAAGGGTAAAGATGCTGAAGCTGTAAAACTGTGACTTGGGGTAGTTTCTGCTGGGTTTGTGGTATCTATAAAACTCACATTCTTTCCCAGAACATCTGTGTGGAAGGGATTATTAACTATTAGTGAGCTCTGGCTGCTGCACCAAGCTATTAGAGTTCCTAACCACTGACAGGAATGAAAATTACCTTCGTACTATTCAGAACTGTGGAGTGACTTGAAGCAATGTACAGATGAGAAATGGCAGCCAACTATCCTCATGACTACGGGCAGAAAGGAATCTAGCATGCTTTGCACAGGTCTCTGTGTGTGCTCAGAATGACACCTGTCAGTATGTTAAGCACACATGTTCCTGTGTCTCTATAGAAGGTGTGCACCTCGCCTTGCTGCTGAGAACTTTTGTCAGCTAAATCAGTGAGTGGAGTTTACAATAGGAGCACTATGACAAGCCCAGTTCTGTTTTGTAGTCATGGTAATTAATATTTAGCATGGTATCTAGTAATTTTCAGCTTCAGTGCACTTTACAAACATTAATTAATTGTCACAGCACCCCTGTGCAGTAGGTAAATGCTTTCTTTATAGCCATTTTATAGAGCAGCTTGGAGCCCAGAAACTTACAAGTCTCACATGGTGATCTGTAGCTTAATTGATTGAAGCATTCTTTATATTAGGATAACTTGTTATTAATTCTGGGTAAAAACAAAGTTGGCATTATTGTTGCATCAACTTCTGCAATACCATGTCTGTTCTAGATTGCATTAGAAAGTAAAAGATGCAGGGCCTAGTTCTTTCAGTTGTATTGTACCTGTTCTTTGGGTGCTCTGCCATCCTCATCTTGCCTTTTTTTGCTGTGGTGGTGGGAGAATTATTTGCAAGAATTTCATTGAGACTTTTCTGTAGCAGCCTTGCCCTTGTATTCCAAGAGCATGCATACTTTCCCACAGTTCCAGTCTGGATTTGTAATATTCTGTGAATATGCTGGGAATTGGCTTTGAAGGAAGGTTGCTCCTTGCTGTGTCCCACAGAGCTTGAAACTGGCAGTGGAGGTGAACTGTACAAATGAAGGCAGGCGTGCGTATTGCTTTTGCTAATGCTCTCTCCCTCCACCCCTGGTTTATAGACTTTAATGGGAGTAAAGCCATTTGTGCACAGTGTTGCTTCTGTGTAAGTCTTGGCATGCACTGTTGCTGCTGCTGTTACCTTTTGGTTTCTGTTTTGAGGGTCTCAAGTAGAACATTTGACTTAAAACTTTCAGCTGCTGCTTCAAGACTTTACCCTGGTAACTGTTTCTACTTAGAGCCACTGACAACTCATGAAAGCACTTGAAAAACATTTTGCTTACAGGAACAATTCTGCTGACATATTTTTCTTCCTGTCTTTTTATAACTAGTAAAATTTGCATGAAAACAGGTCTCTGTTTATTAAGAGTTAACAATCCTCAGTTTGACAGCATAATTAGAGCTGCGTTCAACTTGCACAATGGAGCTAGAAGAAACTCACTTGATTTTCCTGTGAACCTGAAACTTCAGGGTCTTGATTAATAATCTTAAAACAAATTTGACTTAATCCATGCTTTGGAGTGTAACTGAGGCAAGGCTCAAAATGAAGTGTGGTGGACAGTGAAAGCCTTTGTACATGTCAAGGTGAAATCTGAGAAGACTCAGGTGAGAAAACCCTCCCTGTGTCTCCCTCCAGCCTAATGGAAAATGTCAGGTTGTGCCCAGTTCTAGTACTAATGACTGTGAACCTAATCATCTTCATGACCCTAATTACGATGCCATGGAAGGCTGAGATATTAGGTGAGAAAAAAGGAGCAGGAGTAGATCAGCACTTGAGCAGCAATATCTCATTATGCTCAAGTGATCAGTATTAAGAAGGAAGGAGAAACACTCTGCTAAAATACTATAAAGAGCAGCAAAATTTTCTTGCATTTATACTTTTTATGTCTAATTCTTCGTGTGAGGCTAGCTTGGCAGTGCAGTATTTTCATCATTCCTTCCTCTTCTATTTTTTTTTTTTTTAGGAAGTCTGCCCATTTGGTTATCAGATGTGTAAGTCTGGGCTGTAGAATTCACAGCAGACCTGTGACTCATATTATGAAACAGGTATTTGATGATGTGCAACTGGGTTTCATCAGCTCTTTTCTGGGAGGATTTATGAATTCAGGCAGACATATTCATCTGAAGAATTTGTGTTAATGCTCTTTGGAGGTCTGGGAGTGTTCAGGAGTGTTTTTTACTCCTCTAGCCGAGTGAATAGCAACTGGCTATTGTTTGTTTACTGCTCCAGCAATTTGGAAGTATCTGTGTGCGGGGCTGGAAAAAGCCAAGCGACGACCCAATATGAGCTAGCATCAAGGCTATTCCGCTTTATCGAGAGAGCATCAGGGTTTGAGTTACAGAGGACTAACTTTCTGGTCACAGTGAGAAAAGGTGAGCTTACCCAACATGTAGTGTGGTACATCCAAAGATTGGTATTTGCATATTCCCCCCACCTGTGGTATCTTTTGTGACTTCTGGTTAATAGAATCATAGAATCACAGAATGGTTTAGGTTGGAAGGGACCTCGAGGATCATCCAGCTCCAACCCCCTGCCATAGGCAGCAACACCTCCCACTAGAGCAGGCTGCTCAAGGCCCCATCCAGCCTGGCTTTGAACACCTCCAGGGAGGAAGCATCCACAACCTCCCTGGGCAACCTGTTCCAGTGTCTCACCACCCTCACTGTAAAGAACTTCCTCCTAACATCCAGTCGGAATCTCCCCTCTTCAGTTTAAACCCATTCCCCCTCGTCCTGACATTACTAGACCTTGTCAATAGTCCCTCCCCAGCCTTCCTGTAGGCTCCCTTCAGATACTGGAAAGCCAGTATCTGAAGTACAGTTAAGGTGAGTAAAAGGGGACACGTCCAGTATGCAACGCAGTGCTGTTAATCTGCATATTCCTCCCCACTTGTGGTTACTGCTATAGCTGAGATTCCCTCCTATCCTGGACACAGTCCCAGGGAGCTGCTTATCAGAAAGCTCAAGGCCACATTCCTTTGAGCTTCTTCACACACAGCTCTGTGACTTACTGCAGTCCCAATACTCAGACCTTACATCCAAGGCTTGATTGTACAAGCTTCTAGGGGCTCATACCCCCTTCCCTTCAGCCAGTTCCCAAAATCTGTGTATATAATTAAGAAGAGAGTCGACTTTTTTAAAGAAAGTTTCTATAGATGTGTTTTAAGAAATTACAGTTGTAGCTTCTGAATAACTGTTTTTTTTTTTTTTGATTATCATATTTTCTGTATCTTAGAGCAGTAGTGAAACCAAACACACTTTTTCTAAGGTTTTTTCTTTTTGCTTAGAGAGTTTTTTTTGGGGGAGGTGATTCAGGGGAAATTAGTAATAATATGTGTGCAACAGCACTGATGTATGCTGCTGAAGAGCAGTCATATTTTCTTGATATCAAGCATTCAGTACGCTGAGCATGTTAAATATTTATGGCTCTATCTATAGATGGTATTGGGGGGGGGAGGTGTGGGGGGGTGGTTAAGAAATATTGTGGAATATTTCCTTTCCCCTCTGGCTACATTCTCAATTTAAGGAAGCAGCTTTTGTAACATATGGAGAGCACTTACTATAGTGGCTTTGCAGTACAATCAAGTGAAATATGGCCCACCAAAACAAGTAGCTCACCACAGGGTTTGTCTCTGCTTTCACAGGAATTGCAGGAGCTGCTGTCCAAGCAGCTCTCTTCTTCTGTTTTCTATATGGTCACCATAGCTCTTTCCTAAATTTCTTATGCAGTAAACTCAAACTTTGCTGTCAGGTTTGCTCAAGTGGTAGATGTGCTGGTCATCAGATCAGAGAGGACTGAAACGTGTGTCATGAATATGGAGCAACCCGTCCTGGAAATCTCCCATCAAAAAGGCACTCTGCTTGAAGAGTCTAATCTGCATGTTGTACAGGGTTAACCCTCCTGGGGAAGTGATCTTGAACCTGACCCCAGGTGGTCTTGACCCCTCCCCAGGGGTGGGGGTTAGCCCACTCCCCCTTCCTAAGATCCAAAAAAGCAGGGGGATTTCCTGTTTGCTCTCCTCCTCCCCTGCCTTTCTGCTCACCAGCAGTCACCATTCCTGTTTCCTGCTGCTCTTCACTTCACCACGTGGCCATCACCCACGAGGCAGACAAAACCCATCAAATCTGCTTGTATATTTACATGTTTTGTATCTTGTTTTCCCCTCCCTATATCTTTGTAACTTCCCTACCTTATATGCCTTTTATTTATTGTTAAACTTTTCTTCTTTTAACTTTCAAATCACAATGAGATTATTTATTTGGGTCTATATACCTTTCCTCTCTCTCTGTCTAATTCCTTTTCTTCTGGGAAAGAAGGGGGAAGAGGAAAGAGCATCCTATAAATTGTTATTGGTCCTATCAACTATATTTGAGTCTCTGGGAAATTTAAATTAGAACTGAGACACACGTGTAGCAGCTCTGATGGTGAGTCCCTAAGAAAAACATCTGTCTGTCTAGGTATTTTCTTTTGGAAGGGTTTTTTTTCTGCCTACATGTGGAATAACAGATTTCCACGTGGTACAGGGTTCACACTCCAGGGGGAGTAACCTTGAACCTTGACCCTAGGTGGTCTTGACCTCTGCCCAGGGGTGGGTCTGAACACTACCAGGTGATGGTTAGCCCACTCCTCCTTCCTGTCTAAAGATCCATAAAAGCGGGGGGACTTACTGTTTCGCTCTCTCTCTGTGCTCCCTGCCTCCCAGCATCACCATCCTGTTCCTGGTTCTCTTTGTTTTACCACGTGGCCATCACCATCAAAATCGGGTTATATTTACACATTTGGTATTTGTTTTCCCTTCCCTATACCTTTGTAACTTCCTTACCTCAGATACCTTTTCTAATTTATTGTTAAACTTTTTACCTTCCAAATCGAGTGAGATTTATTTATTTGGGTGTGCTTAGCTTTTCCTCTCTCTACATCTAATTCTTTTCTTTTGGGAAAGAAGGGGGAAGAGGGAAGGGCACTCTATAAATTGTTATTTGGTTCTATCAAATTTATTTGAGTCTTTGGAAATAGAAATTACAACCGAGACATAGGTCATTACAGGCTGGTAGACCATCAGTCTGTTGGACTGTTGCAGGAGTACCAATGGTTAGAATTCACTCCTTCCTGATTTGTGAGGTCTCAAAGAAGTATGTCCAGAAAATGCTGTGTAAATACTGCTTTTATTACAAAGAACTCTTTGTTTGGGGAAAAAAAATATGAATAATTTATTGAAATTGTTAATTGATATTTCCAGACACAGAAGAAAAAAAAAATAAAGCTAGATCAGAGAACATTCCAAAAACATTTGAACTTTTTGTGCTATCTTTTATCAGTCCATTAAATAATAGACCTATAAATGAAGTGGAATGCTTTTAACAGCTCTGTAATATATAAAGAATGCCTCGGTGATAGATGTAGTTTCTATCTTGGTTTACTAGCTGTAAATGAGATTAATAGACCTCTAGGAATAACGTTAGTTGCTTCTGGAGATGAAAGAGAATTAAAAAGATAATTACTACTTAAAGTTAAATTTCTTTGTACAGGAATAGTAGAAGCAGACAGTGATTAACTGTGGAATAAAAATTTGCAGAGCTGTAGTGTTTACAAAGACATTTAAAATTGAAAGGTTTTCTCTGTATGTCTTTTGAGAAAGTCCTGTAAGGATTGGCCAGGCGAATGGCTGTTACTCAGTGTCCTGCTGTTACCCAAAGGTGCTCTTGGGGTGTTCTTAAATAATATGCTGTCACTGCCTCTTAGAAGTGTACTGAGATCACTAGCCTCATTTCTCAGTCAGGGTTACTTTGGTTGCACTGTTGTGCTAGTTTGAGCCTAGCTAGCATGTTTTGGTGAGAAGAACTAGATCATAGGCTGAGAAATGAAAACAATGGTGAGGTCTACTTTGCTCACAGTCTTGCTGAGATGTGTAAAGAAGAAAGACAAAGATTAGGTCACTTCTTTGCTCTGCACTTGGTGCTGGGCTGTTCTCTTCTTTTTGCCTGCTGGGGAGCTCGTGGCTGCTGGCTGAACTCCATCTTGCTTTCTAACCTCACCCTCCCTTTGCTTTTGTGGCTGATTCACCTTTGCTTAATCCTCTGGCCGAACCTCCATTCTTCCTAAGGACTGGGGTAAGGTTGAGAGGGGTAGAGGGAAGGTGAGGGGTGGTTGAGAGCCCCTCCTGGGGACTCAGGTTTCTGGGAGGGGAGTTGTGTTTCTCTATTACCTTTTTTTTACATTGTATATTGCTTGTAAATTGTGCCAGCTGTAAATATAAGCTTCATTCAAATTTCCAGAGCCGACTGAGTCTAGTCTGGGTGATTTCTAAAGTTGGGGGGGGGAGGGGGATACCCAAACCATCACAACTGTCCTGGGTTTTATTCTTACTTGATGTCCCCTGACAAAACTAGGCAGTGCTGCTTGGGTAGCGCTTGTGATTTGCTGGCAGTTTCGTTGTTTCCTATGTCAGCGGTGCCTGTGAGCATTGCAAAAAGCAAAAGGCTGTATTAAATACACAGGTATCAGCTTCATCTCTCTGCAGCTCCATTTGTTTGATTAGTATTACTGTGATGTGACAGGGCAATATATCAGAAGTAATCGATCTCATTAGTATGGAGATGATGTAAACACAGATTGTATTGATGTTTAATTCTACCAGTACCCAGGATTTGTAAACATAGATGTTGCATAGGCTGTGTGAAAGGTCTCTAATGAAAACAGCAAATACAGCAGTTTTCTGAGCTAAGAGGGTGTTTTTTCCCTAATTTTCACAGCAACTCATGAATACTTTGACTTTGAAGTGTTGGAGATGGTGGTCAGATGGATTGGCACAATTAGTATAATTGTTTTTTGCAATAGTTTTTCCCTAAAACAGATAGGACTTTTAGGCTCTCAATCTGCCTTCTGTTGAGTCAATTACAACATTGTGTTGAATGTTGCAATTTTATTAGACATGGAAACAAAACATTTTTTGTAATTCTGCTTTTGATGAGTAGGTTATCTGCCTACTGGCTCTAGGCTGGGGTCAGAGTGGCTGGAGAGCAGCCAAACAGAGAGGGATCTGGGGGTGCTAATCGATACCCGCCTGAACATGAGCCGGCAGTGTGCCCAGGTGGCCAAGAGAGCCAATGGCATCCTGGCCTGCATCAGGAATGGTGTGGCCAGCAGGAGCAGGGAGGTCATTCTGCCCCTGTACTCTGCACTGGTTAGACCACACCTCGAGTACTGTGTCCAGTTCTGGCACCCCCAGTTTAAGAGGGACATTGAGATGCTTGAACGTGTCCAGAGAAGGGCAATGAGGCTGGTGAGAGGCCTCGAGCACAAGCCCTACGAGGAGAGGCTGAGGGAGCTGGGATTGTTTAGCTTGGAGAGTGGTTTGTGAGTTTAGGTCAGTAAAGCTGTCTTTTAAATTTAGCAATTGCTTGGATGTTTTTAAGAGGACTCCTGTACCATGCTGTATCATTCTGCAGTGGAAGTCCCTTAGCTGTGCTGTAATCACTCTTCAACATCATGGCACTGAGCAGTGTTGGAAGCCAGGAGAGGAGACTTGTGCTGGCCTTGGCTGCAAAGCCATGTAAGTGAGCATTCAGCATTGTGGGCTACCTCTGAATCAAAGGGATTTTGTTCTTTTGCTTGAAACTGAGCGTGTGTGGGGGTGCCCTGGCAGTGATAAGTAACTCGTGAGTCTGAGCTAGTTTTTTTCACAGGTCTTGGTAAATTGTTGTAAAGCTGGGTGTGTGTCTTGAGTGCATTTTCAATTTAGTAATCTTTCTAGCATTTGGCTGACTGTTAAGACTGCATTTGTGCTTCTTGCATGCTATTTTTTTTTCCCTGAGTAAACGCTAGACTTTTGGTGCTGGAAGTGTGTAATTGTTCAGCACTTACTTCCTCCTCCTTTCTTTGATTTGAGGATTTGTTTTGACAGCTAAAATTCTGGTGGTTTTCTGCTGCAGTAGAACCTATGAACAGATGTCATAGCAGAATGTTTGTGTCCCCTTTTTAAATAGTGAAAATGCATTTTCTCCATTAACTCACAATTTTCCCACCTAGATATTGTAAGTTTATTTTTAATGGTTTTGTATCACCCCTATCACAAATTTTGGTTTAATGGTTCCCTTAAAGCTAAAATATTTTAATATATTTTTATTTGATGGACAATTAATTTAATCATTAAAAAGTTTTGATGATTGATTTAATGCATATTTTGTGTGTCTCTACTTTTTTTTGTAAGTTGGCACAATTAGCCTTTTGTTTCTGAGTAGATTTTTATCCTGTGCAGGGAACTAATAAAATACTCCATACTTGAAATACTGGCTATACCTTGTTAGTCATAGGTCTGTCACAGCTGAGTATTTTTTGCCTAGGTAGCTTCTGAACCAATATTTTCCTTGCATATTTGCTTTTAAATAATTCTGCTCGACCCTATTTGCTAAAATAAAAAGCTGAGCCTGGGGTAACTTTTCTGTGGATATACTGCTGAGTTTATTAACTAAGATCTTATTCTGTCCACTCCTTTCTAACTGCAGCTTACACTGATAGGCAAATTGATGATACAAAATAAAATTAAGATGTTCTTCCTGCTGTGAGTGTCAGCAAGATACTGCATTTCGTGGGAGCTAGTGCAGTGATAAGGCTTTAGTTAGTTGTTCAGATTTTCAAAATCAAGTTACTAAAGACTAAGTTAACAAAGCTGATGGATGGTGTTAATTCTTTATGGTCTGCCTTAAATGGTTTGTTTTGATTTCAGCTTACTGAGCTGGTGCTGGCAGGTTGTTTAATGAGCTCTCTTGCCACTGCTGCGCTGTTGGCTAAGTGCTGGTTTTTGCCAGACTGCACAGATGCAAGATCTCAGCCAGTGTGGCAGACTGCTTCTTTTGGTCCTTTCCTCCCCATTTGCCTTGGCTCCACACTTAAGAATGAAAAGGAGGAGCTGGGGAAGAGGTATTTGGGAGAGATAGTTAGTGATCATGTGTGATTCATGTTTTTATGTGGTCTTCCAAGAGGCTCGTGAAACATTAGGTGCATGTAATCATTATTGGCAGGAAAGGACAGTGAAGTCAGCCTCAGTGCTGTAGGATAAATCCCACAGGCTGGGTTTTCATTATTTGGCTTTGCTAGGTTTGGTGGTGGTTTTGTTGTTTTTTGTTTGTTTGTTGTGTTTTTTAATCTGATGCCAAACATGCTTCTTGTATTTAGTGTGTAAACTGCTGTTAGAAAAAGTTTGAGGGTTTATATCTGAAGGTGCACTTACTCGGTTTGGTTTTCTTGTTCATTTGTTTCAGTGGAATATAAACTCTTTGGATTTTGGTTTCTGTTGTGGGAAGTCCAGATTTTAGTCTGAAGAAGAAGAGACTGAGAGGGGACCTTTTTGCCATCTACAACTACCTAAAAGGACGTTGTAGTGAGGCTGGAGCTGGTCTCCTCTCTCAAATTTCTAATGATAGGACAAGATGAAATGGTCTCAAGTTGTATCGGGGAGGTTTAGGTTGGATGTTTGGAGGAAGTTTTTTACTGAATGGGCGGTCAGGCACTGGAACAGGTTGTCCGGGGAGGTGGTGGAGTTGCCATCCCTGGAGCTGTTTAAAAGAAGAGTGGATGTGGTGCTTGATGCTGTGGTCTGGTGATTAAGGATGCTGGGATGAAGGTTGGACTTGGATGATCCTGGTAGTCCTTTGCAACCATAGCGATTCATAGTGACGAGATGTTGTGCTGAGGGATTTGGTTTAGTCAAGGACTTGTCAGTGTGAAACCAATGATTGGACTCGATGATCTTGAAAGTCTTTTAGAATCTAAGAAATTCTGTGGTTCTGTGATTTTTAGGACCCTGTTAGTTTGGTTTTTTACCAGAAATCTCACAGCCCACTAAGCAAGCAAAAGGAAAAAAAAATTCTCACCTCATTATTGCAGGTTCAGTATTTGTTTCTATAGAAACAGCTGCTGGCAGGTTTTTCTTCCTAATTTCTTAGATCTCAAGTAAGAACAATTTTCTGAAACACTTGAAATCAGTAACCTGTGACAATACAGAAATGTGTAGCTTTACCTAAGGTGTACAGATTGGGAGGTTAAGTGATTGAGAAGTGGAATTATACTTGCTCAGATACGGCTACAAATTCATCAGAAGGGATAGACAAAAAAAAGGAGAGGCAATGGAGTGGGCCCTGTATGGCTGAGATTCATCTGTTCTGATTGTCTTGAGCTTAATGATGGTCATGATAGAGTGGAGGATTTATGGGTAAGATTCCAGGGGGAAGAGTAACAAGGCATATATCATGGTGGGAGACTGCCATAGGCTGCAGTAGATGAAGAGACATAAAATAGTCTTTAGGTATCTCATGATCGCTAGCCCTTGTTCTCATAGAGGACTTCCAACTTCCTTGATGTCTGCTGGAAATAGAGCATGAGGGAGCAGTCCTCGAGATTCCTAGAGTGCATGGAGAAGTTCCTGACATAGCTGGTGAGGAAACCAACTACAGAAGGCACCCTGCTTGTCCTGCTGATTTTGAACAGAGAAGATCTTGTGGGTGATGTGGTGTGATAGTTGGGGGCCATCTTGGGCACAGCAATCCCAAAATGACTTCTTGGTTGCTGAAGTAAAGAGGAGGTCATCAGAACTGCTACCTTGGACTTCCAGCAGGCAGACTTTGGCCTATTTTTGGAGACTGATTGGCAGAGCCCTCTTGAGGCAGTCCTGAAGGGCCAAGGAAACCAGGAAATCTGTGCAATCTTCAAGAAGGATGCCTTGATGGCACAGGAACAGGTCAGCCACATGTGCTGAAAGATGAGTTGGTGGGGAAGAAGGCTGATCTGGCTGAATAGTGACATTTGATACAGTTCAGGGAAGAAAGCCTTTAGAAGGGGCAGGCCACTTAGGAGGACTACTACCCTGTTATGAGGGTATGGAAGAGATGTGTAGGACCAGGGAATCGATTGTCCTCCTATACTTGATATTGGTGGCTGTGCCTTAAGTACTATATTCAGTTTTGGGCCCCTCACTGCAAGAAAAATAGAGATCCCGAAGCAGGTCCAGAAAAGGGCAATAAAGCTGATGAAGGGCCAGGAGAATAGGTTGTCTTATGAGCGACTGAGGGAACTGGGATTGTTTCATCTGAAGAAAAAAGAGGCTGAGGGGGGGGGTCTTCTTGGTCTCTACAGCTACCTGAAATGAGGTTATAGAAAGGTGGCTGTTGGTCTCTCTTTCCCAAGTGACAAGTGATAGGACAAGAGGAAATGACCTCAAGTTGCACCAGAGGAAGTTTGGGTGGGACATCAGAAGAAACTTCTTACCCAAAAGGGTTCTCAGATACTGGAATAGGCTTCCCAAGGAGGTGGCTGAATTCCCATCTCTGGAGGTGTTCGAAAGATGCAGAGATGTGGTGCTAAGGGACATGGTGTAGCACCAGACTTGGAAGGGTTAGATAATGGTTGCACTCAATGATCTTAAAGGTCTTTTCCAATTGAAATGATACTTATGATTACATAAGCAAAAGTTTCTTAGATATTTAAGTGATCAATCTTGTATTACAAAACATTTAGTGCGTTTTTTCAACAATCTTTAACTGGCAGAAGGCTGTTGGAATACCATTGTGTTTCTCCAGCCTGTCCAGCTCCCTCTGGATGGCATCACTTCCCTCCAGCATGTCTGCTGTACCACATAGCTTGGTGCCATCAGCAAACTTGCTTAGTGTGCACTCAGTACCACTGTCCATGTCACTAGCAAAGATGTTGTACAAGACTGGTCCCAGAACTGATCCGGGACGTGAGGAGGAAGTTCTTCACCATGAGAGTGGTGAGACCCTGGAATGGGTTGTCCAGGGAGGTGGTTGAGGCCAGGCTGGATGAGGCTCTGGCCAGCCTGATCTAGTGTAGGGTGTCCCTGCCCGTGGTGAGGGGGTTGGAACTAGATGATTCTTGTGGTCCCTTCCAACCCTGACCTATTCTGTGATTCTTCATTTGGGAATTTAAGCTTCTGGGGTGTTTCACCTGATTTTTCAGGTGCTGCCCAGCCATGTTCCCAGTCTCTGTCTAAAATCAGAAAATAACCAATGCTTTGGCCAATGTTTTATCTTAATAAATTATAAGGAAGCTTTTCAAAGAGTGCATCAGTAACTTCAAGGATTTCCAGAAGAATGGTTCCATCCTTATGAATAATCAGTATTATCCATTAGAACAATGCATGTTTTGTAAGAGGTTTTAGCTCATTGCAGAGCGTGTGTTGATTAAGTGTTGAAGATCAGCTTATCCAAAGTTGGTAGCTGCCCACTGCTCTGAGCAGCCAGTCTGGAGGTGATGCAAGGAGAAGTCACCTGCCACCTTGCTTTTGCTCTCTTCATGTATGCTGGCCGGTGAGATGCATGCTTGGTATGGGAATGGACCAGGCTATGCTATGCAGTTACTGTGAATTACACTCATCTTTTTGTGAGGTTGTTGCTGGTTACAGCCTGCAAAACTGTAGTCCCTTGCGGTTTTGAGGTAGAGCTTAGGACAGTTCCCCAGATTTCATTGAATAGGCTTGGGTAATAGTTTGTGCCTAGCTGGAAATAAATAGAAATTGTTGGCTTTCTGAAGTGTCCAGATATAAATATTTGCTGGAGTTACTTGAATTTTGTGGATTAGGAATGAAGATAAATTACTTGCCCTATACTTATTTGCAACTGAGTTTAGTATCAGTGCCTCTTGAAACTTGGAAGAAAAGGATAAAGTTTCTTAACAAGTGAAAGATACCAGGGAAGTATGGAGAGAGTGAAATAAATTTGAGGGATAGAACAAAAACAGAAGTAAAAAACAGTTAATTCAGATCTTATCTTACTCTTTCCTAAGTGCTTGTTCCACTATTACCATATTGTCTGTGATCTGTTTGTTGCTTGAGCCCTGCCGGCTAAAGTTATTATTTTGCAGTAGTGTCAAAGAATAGAATAGAATAGAATCGATCAGGTTGGAAGAGACCTCCAAGATCATCCAGTCCAACCTAGCACCCAGCCCTAGCCAGTCAACTAGACCATGGCACTAAGTGCCTCA
>WAAF01016884.1:0-23575 GCA_013400475.1 Tricholaema leucomelas
TTGGAGTTCTCTTCCAACCTGGCTGATTCAATCTGATTCAATCTGATCTAATTCACTGCAGACTAAACTCTGCTCCTGCACAGTCCCCACAACCCTGCTGCTTTCTGGTGTCATCTCCCCGGGGCTGCAGCGAAGTTCCCAGCAGGCAGCTCAGGGACCAGCCTGGCTCGGGGGAGCCCGCAGGAGCTGCCAGGCTGGTGCTGCTGCTCCCTTTTCCCTTTTTGCATGGACCTTAGGCCACATCCTTAATTTTTTAATTAACAGATGCATCCCACATGAGCACAGCTTGGCTGAGAGCCTCCAGGCATGGCTGTGGGATCAGGGAGAAGGATGCAGGAGGCAGATGCTGCTCTGTGCTCTGGCTCTGCACCCTCACTGAAGGCAACCAGCAGTGGAGTTTGCTCTTTTGTTGCCTTTTTTTCAGTTAGGTTTTTTTTTATGTATAAAAGGTTTAATAAATGGAATTAAATACTGTGAAACTTAAGGTAATTAAATGTGGAAGCAGACTAGAGGTGTGTGTGTGGGGGGTGTTGGAATTTGTAAAGCATCCTCTGCAGGAAACTAATAGGCTCCATGCCTCCTTATCTTAATGATTTTCATAATTTAGCTGAATGCAGAGATAATGGAGCTGATGAACCTTTCTGGAGCTAACTTTAGAGCTAATGAGCTTCTTGCTGGGGAGAGGGCTAGGGGCAGGTGCAATCAGCACGCTTGAGGAAGGAGCCAAGAGCCAGAGAAGCTGAAATAAACAAGCAGGAGGGTTTTCCAAAGCCTTAAAAAGTTGCTGTGTGTCCACTCTGAGTGCTGCTTCTTCCCACATGGAATTAAGAGGGGATTCAGCACCTTTACTCTGCTCTCATTAGACCCCACCTGGAGTCCTGGGTGCAGTTCTGGAGCCCCCAACACAAACAGGACATGGAAGTGTTGGAGCCAGTCCAGAGGAGGCCACCAAGATGCTGAGAGGACTGCAGCAGCTCTGCTCTGAGGACAGGCTGAGAGAGTTGGGGCTCTGCAGCCTGGAGAAGAGAAGGCTTGGAGGAGACTTTGGAGTGGCCTTGCAGGATCTGAAGGGGGCTCCAGGAGGGCTGGGGAGAGACTATTGACAAGGTCTTGTAATGAGAGGAGGAGGAGGAATGGGTTTGAAGTGGCAGAGGGGAGATTGAAAGTGGATGTTAGGAAGAAGTTGTTTGCAGTGAGGGTGGTGAGAGACTGGCAGAGGTTGAGGGTGGTGAGAGACTGGCAGAGGTTGAAGGTGGTGAGACACTGGCACAGGTTGAAGGTGGTGAGGCACTGGCACAGGTTGAAGGTGGTGAGAGACTGGCAGAGGTTGAGGGTGGTGAGACACTGGCACAGGTTGANAAGCACCGAATGTGATCAAAGATCACATTCGATGCTTCTGTGCTCCACAACCTCCCTGGAGGTGTTCAGCACCAGGCTGGATGATGCCTTGAGCCTTGTTCCAGTGAGAGGTGTCCCTGCCTATGGCACAGGGGGGTTGGAACTGGCTGATCTTTGAGGTCCTTTCCAACCTTAAACCATTCTCTGGAATCATTTGGAGGGGTCATGTAGTTTCCTCCTCCTCCTGCTGCCAGCTGAGTTCTGCCTTTCCCACACAACCTCTGACCCTGCCTGTGCCCAGGGAGCTGCAAAGCTGGGGATCATCTGCCTTAATCTGGTCTCATTGAGGCAGGATCAGTGAAACCACCTCGCAGATTCACTGTATTATGGAGCAGATTGAGGGACTTAGAGAGCAAATTTAATAAATATCATTTTGATATTACTTGGTGGAGTAAAAAAAAAATATATATATATATATATGCTGAGTGAGTGATGTTGGAGCAGCCTGGGAAGGAGTGGGGGCGGGGGGGGGCGATATGGTGATGTGATTGGCAGAGCTTGAGGGAAGGGAAGATCACAGAGTCATAGAATCAGTCAGGGTTGGAAGGGACCTCAAGGATCAGGCAGTTCCAACCCCCCTGCCATGGCCAGGGACACCTCACACTANTATCCTTGTGGCTCTTCTCTGAACACCTTCCAGGACCTCCATATCCATCTTGTACCTGGGGTCCCTAACCTCAAACCCATCACACCTTTGCTGCCCTTGTGTTGCCCTGTGGTTTGAGTAGAGAACACCAAGCATCCTTCCCCCTACCAGGGGTGACTTTGAGCAAGTAGCCTGGCTTGGTGTGTCACACAAGGGCCTCACAGATCTCTGAACAGCCCCAACTCATCAGTCTCTCCTCACAGCAGAGGTGCTTCAGTCCTCTGCTCATCCTCGTGGCCCTTCTTTGGACACCTTCCAGCACATCCATATCCCTCTTGTAATAAAAATGCTGAATGGTGCTGTGGGGTGATGGAGATGGAAGGAAAGGACATCCCCCTTAGCCAAGAGTTGAGTCACAGTGGCATGTGCAGATGCATGGAGGGCTTGGAAGGAGAAATGTGGATGTTTGCTCAAGGACAGAGGTAGGATCCACACCTCTGGTTCCTCTCTGCTGCCTCATTGACTCCAGCAGAGGTTTGTGTGACTGGGACATGGAGCAGGGCTGGGTGGAGATGCTGAAGCTGACTCCCTGCCCAAAGCAGCTTTGCTGTGACAGTGCAGGGATGGCTGCCCAGGATGCAGAGAGAAATTGACCTCTGTGTGCCTGAGACCAAGCCAGCAGCCCTCTGTGGGTACTGTGGGCAGCGTAGTGAGTGGCTTCAGAGGTGGTGGCCAAGCAGGGGTTGGTTTTGCAGCCATCACTTTGAAATCATGGAATGATTGCAGTTGGAAAAGACCTTTAAGATCATCAACTTCATCCATTCTCTAACTCTTCCACGGCTGGTGCTAAACCACATCCTTCAGCACCACATAGAATCATAGAATCAGCCAGGTTGGAAGAGAGCTCCAAGCTCATCCAGCACAACCTAGCACCCAGCCCTGGCCAATCACCAGACCATGGCACTAAGTGCCCCAGCCAGGCTTCACTTGAGCATCACCAGGGACGACAACTCCACCACCTCCCTGGGCAGCCCATTCCAATGCCAATCACTCTCTCTGACAGGAGCTTCCTCCTAACATCCAGCCTCAACCTCCCCTGGCACAACTTCAGGCTGTGTCCCCTTCTTCTGTCCCTGGCTGCCTGGCAGCAGAGCCCAACCCCACCTGGCTACAGCCTCCCTGCAGGCAGCTGCAGACAGCAATGAGCTCTGCCCTCAGCCTCCTCTGCTGCAGGCTGCACACCCCCAGCTCGCTCAGCCTCTCCTCACAGGGCTGTGCTCCAGGCCCCTCCCCAGCCTTGCTGCCCTTCTCTCAACACCTTCCAGCACCTCAGTATCTCTCTTGAATTGAATCTGTGCATCAGTCTCTCATGGGCAGTGTGTCCTGGTCCTACACCCTCCCAAAATGCTGCAGCAAGGGCAATGTGCCCATCCTGCCCTGCGCTGAGCACCCGCAGCAGAAGGTGCAGCGCTGGCAGCCAACGGGCAGCCAAAGGGGCTGGTTTGCCTTTGTCCCGAGCAGGACCCCCTGCCTGCTGGAAAAACACTTGGCTTAGGAGAAATGCCTGACCTCTTGCTAACCTCCTTCCCCTCTCCCTCTGCAAGGAAAGGGAAAAAAAAAAAAAAAAAAAAAAGGAAAAAAAAAAAAAAAAAAAAAAAAGGAAAAGAAAAGAAAAAAAATAAAAAAGAAGAAAGGGAAAAGGAGGAGGGGAAAAAAGGGGGGGAGAGGGAAAAAAACCCAACCCAAACCACAGGCTGTGACCAATCCAAGGAGGGTGAGAGCTGGGCACCATATCATTAAAATGCTAAAAATGAGTGTGCTGAAAACAGACACAATTGGGTATTTAAAGCCCTGAATGAAAAGAGTGTGTGTTCGCCGGCCCCAGCCGAGCTGGTCTCCCAGAGCCCCTGGAAAGTATGTGCTCAAGCCCACACCGTTAACTTTGTGCTTCTGGCCTGTAAAGTGACTGTGAAATCCTGGGGGGGGAGTGTGGGCATGGACCCCATGTCCCTGCCAAGCTGGGGAGGATGCCCATGCCCTGCTGGAGGGGTTGCTCTGCCAGTCGGTTGATGTGCGTTGGGTAGAGGCTTGCGTACACCTTGAGCCTTTTGCTGTCCTGCTGTGAACTTCATCCCGAAGTGTGGTGCTCAGCACAGGGACTTGGGTGGCCTCTGTGGCACTGGGAACCCCTCTGCCACCTCTATTGCAGAGCAGGTGGCATTTGGAATCATGGAATCATTTTGCAGGGATTCAGAATCATGGAATCATCCTGCAGGGATTTAGAATCATGGAATCATTTTGCAGGGATTTAGAATCATGGAATCCTTTTGCAGGGATTCAGACTCATGGAATCATCCTGCAGGGATTCAGAATCATGGAATCATTTTGCAGGGATTTAGAATCATGGAATCCTTTTGCAGGGATTCAGACTCATGGAATCATCCTGCAGGGATTTAGAATCATGGAATCATCCTGCAGGGATTTAGAATCATGGAATCATTTTGCAGGGATTCAGAATCATGGAATCATTTTGCAGGGATTTAGAATCATGGAATCATCCTGCAGGGATTCAGAATCATGGAATCATCTTTCAGGGATTTAGAATCATGGAATCATTTTGGCAGGAAAAGACCTTTGAGGTCATGGCATCCAACCATTCTCTAACTCTACCAAGGCTGTGGCTAAATCCTGGCCCTCAGCACCACATCTCTGCAGCTTTTAAACCCCTCCAGGGATGAGGATTCAGCCACCTCCCTGGGCAGCCTGTGCCAGGCTTTGACAGCCCTTTCAGAGAAGTAGTTTCTTCCAGTACCCAGTTTGCACCAGCTGCATCCCTCTTGCTCTGATACTTGTGGTGTGTGGATGGAGACATGACCCACAGAGACCTGCTTCAGCCTTGCCTCAAACCAGCCACAAACTGACTCCTGCATGAACCAACTCCCAAGTCACTTCAGGGCTGCTGGCATCATTTTATGTGCAGCATTTAACACCTGGGCAGCTTGGGTTGCTGGAGGCTACCAGCTCTGGCGGCCAGGGCTGAGGGTGCTGAGGTTCTCCAGCGGTTTATGGTGCTTCCTTTATGTGGAAATGTGGATCTCTGCAGCCACGTTCCAGGATGGGTTTGCCACATCCCAACTGGTCCTCGGGCAGAGGTTGTGGCTGGCGTTTAGCTGCAGGTTGACATTGGCCACAGTGTGAGACGTGGGAGGGTGAAGGCGTGCAGGGGTGATTTTGGTGCAGGCACTTGGGTTCCCCTCCTGTGCACAGGGCAGAGGGAGCCTTGTGGGTGCAAAATGCCCCTAAAATGCCTTCTCCTAGGGCAAATATTAACTGCCAGGCTGGGCTTAGCTCCAGCAAGCAGGAGCAGATGAATCAGACACTTAATGGTAGAATCAAACCTCTCAAAGTATTAAAAGCAACCCAGCTCCAGCAGGCTCCTCTCTGCCATCCAGGGAGCCCCAGCAAGAGGGAAGTAGCAGAGATTTGAAACCAAACTGGGATTTTTTTCCTTTTTTGGGGGGGGGAGGGGGGCTGGGGGTCTGCCGCTCCCTTCCCCCCAACCCCCCCAAATCTCTTGGCTGCCAGCCTCTCCGAAGGGGAAGTTTTACCCCGCCTCCCGCGGTCTCGGATGTCAGGTTGGCAAGAAAAATCCCATCTGTTTTCAATCTGGATCCTCACTTCCATCCACCCAACCCCTTCTCTCCTCCCCTCGCTCCCCCGCTCCCAGCCCCCAGCGCCGGCGTGTGCGCCAAGCAGCCCTCGGTGTCGCTTTTTGGTTGGGTTTGGGTTTTTTTGGGTTGTGTTTTTGGTTGTGTGTGGGGTTTTGTTGGTTGTTTTTTTTTTTCCCCTTTCTCCTTTTTTTTTTAATATATATATTTTTTTCCTTCTGAAAACGTATGTGGCCTCCTTTTCCCCCTCACATCCCCCTNGAAAACGTATGTGGCCTCCTTTGCCCCCTCACATCCCCCTCTTCTCCCAGGCACATGCTGCAGCGCAGCCCTCTCCACGCTGCCAAAGAGCCTCTCTCTCTCTCTCTCTCTCTCTCTGCACTCATCAATGCTACGGTCTCTGGCTCGGAGAATTCCCAAATGACCTCAGGATTTTCAACCCTGACTTTCAGGAAAAAAAAAAAGAAGATGTGGAGAGGGGAAAAAAAAAAAATCAAGAGGGAAGGGAAAGAATTTTGTTGTGATTCTTTTTGCGTTTGGAGGTTTTGTTTGGTTCCAGCTTCTTGGAAGGGTTTGGCAAAGAGCAAGCACGGAGCGTTTGGTTCCTGCTCAGAGATAAAACAGAGGGACTTGAAATCCTATAGGGAGGCCATGCGGAAAGGTGGATGTGTAGCAACTGGATCCTAACCTCGGGAAGGAACCCCCTTTGTTACAGACCCCCCCACACCCTCCGACGCCACCTTTCTCTTCGCTGACCTCTCTTGCTGTGTTATGTCTTATTTAAACTCTAAAGTCCTCCAGGCTAGGAATTATCTTCTCCCTTTACAGATGGCTGCGAGAGCTTTTGCATGTCTGCAGAGCTCCATGAAAAATAAATGAAGGAGGTTGTGGCTTTTAGTGTTGGCTTTTCTCTGCCTTTATTTAGTTATTTAGGGTTTGGGTTGGTTTTAAGTGTTTGGAAGTGAGAGTTTATCTGATGGTAGAACCAGGTCCGAGGTAGCGAGGAGCTGATGGGTGGCACTGGGTTTTCGTTTTGCCGAGCATCCCGAGGGGGGGTTATGCCAGCTGCACCCCATCTCTTTCGGTTCTCGGCACCGGGCTGGCATGGAGCCACTCAGTGCTGCTCCATCTGCAGGGTTTTGCACTTCGGGGGGAGTTTGGAGGGCTCAGAGGGCAGCCCTGGCTTCTGCTCGGGTGGGGTTTGCTAAGGGGAGTGCCCGGGTGCTGCTGTTCGGAGGTGTCTTTGTGCCAGCAGCAGTGCCTCAGTTTCCCCCTTTGGCCAAGCGCTGCCAGAGAGCAGCGGCCCTGTGGGGACGACTTAATGGTGGCATGGCCGAGGGTGCTGGGGGAGCAGTGGTGGTCCCCTGGCAGGAGAGGGCGAGGAGGACTTTTGCTTTTTAGTTAGGGGGCTCACGGCTGCGTGTGGGGGGACCCAAAGGGACCGGTATGGGCAGACGGACCTCAAACGGGTGGGCAGGCTGGCGCGATCCCAGAGCCAGGCTGGAGCGGGGGCACCCCAAAAGCCCCCAAAGCCTGAGGCATCCTGGGGCCCAGTTTCCAGCGGGGTCTCATCGGAGGCCTGGCTGGGCTGCAGCGTTCCCCCGCCCCGGGCCTCCCGCTCCCCTCGGGCTCGCTGCCCCCAGGAGCCTCCCCCCGCCCCGCTGCTCCGCTCCCCTGGCTCGGGTTGGGCCCGGCCCCGCCCCGCCTCCGCCTCCCCCCGCCCGGGCTGCGCCGGGGTCCTCGGCGGGGTCGCCGCGGCCGTGGGCCCGTAGGCGCCGCGGGCCGCCGTGCCGAGGGCGGCTCGGGTGGGACGGCCGCTCGGTCCCTTCCCGGTAAGTGACTGCCCCAGCCCCGCTCCCCGAGGGCCTCCTCTCGCCCCAGCCCCTCCGGCACCGCGACGAGACTGGAGACGGTGGCGCTGGTTTGGAGATGGGATTGTTAATGCCGTTTGGAGAAGGGGAAACGCAAACCCACGGCAAAGCCTTCCCCCGGGGAGCGCCCAGCGCGTCCCCACGGCGTCGTGTGCGGGACGGAGCCGCGGCTGGAGGAGGGGCAGGGGGAAGCATGGAGGAGGCTCCGAGGGTCGGGAGTAGCGCGGTGGCGGCTGGCAGGCTGCCGCTGCCCGCCGCGGGGTAAAGCGTTGGAACCGCCGGTTCCGAACCGCTCCGCTGGGCTGGCTCCGTCGGGGAGCTGCAGGGCCATGGGTAGCGTAGCTGGGATGGGAGGGCAGCGTGGGCTGGAGTGGTGTTGGGCAGCTGGAAAGGGAAACCCCCTCCCCTGCTTCACCCCTTTCTGCAGCCAGTGGCTCGCAGAAGCGATTTGCTGCAAAACAAAGTGTTCAAAACCCCTCATCCAGCACCCCCCGAGGTTGTGCTGGGCGATACAAAGGGTCGGGCGCTCCGCTTCACCTTTTTTTTTTCCTCTAGATTACCCTTTTTTTACTACATGTTGGTGTTGGTTTGTTGGTTGTTGGTTTTTTTTTTTCCCCTACTGGAAATGCCTTTTATTCTTTAATGAGTAAAAGGCAGCCCAAGGCTGCATCCGTTGCCTGCACGATGCTCTGCGCAGCTCGGGGCAGGACACAGGCTTTGAGCGTTTGAATAACCTTACCCAATTTATTCACTCTACAAAATTTATTCACTGTAAACATTGCACAACTTCGGTGCTTGCTTGCCGGGATTAAAACACTGAGTTCTGTGTGAGCTGTCAGCTCTTCTACTACTGCTCAAGCTGGAGACTGAGGGTTTGTCTAAAATGTGTCATTTTACAAACGTAAAAGGGAGGGGAAAAAAAAAAACCCGAATGTTCGTTTTGCTGTGGGAACTGCGTGGATGGATGGAACTTACCCCAGAAATAGTCATATTTTATCCTTTTCTGGTCCTCTTCCTCACTCTAGCAAAGGCAAAACCACTTTTATGTTGCAGGTAACTTTTAACGTGGAGGCTCTGACTTTGAATTCCCAGCAGTTGGTCTGACTGGAGGCAGTTAGAGGAACACTTGAAATTAAATTTATCTAGCTGGCTGGCAGAGAATTTTCCTGCAGTTCAGGGAGAGAGGGGGGGAAAAAAACACAGTAAAGATTAAGCTGATGGTTGCTATATATATGAGAAGTAGTTTCAAACATTAGCATTATGGCTCATCCCTTAAAAAAAAAAAAAAAAAAAAAAAAAGGAAAGGTGGATCCTCAGTGCTTTGTATAGCTGCACCTCCCTACCCGTTCATTTCCCCTCTCCAGAGAAACTGGAGGAAAAANTTTTCCAGAGAATCTGGAGGAGAAATCAGAAATTTGGGTGCTTTGGGCTCACCACACACACACCAGAGGAGCTGAAAAGAGCTTTTCTGAGAGGAATAAGCCATTAGGATGGGCTGTCCAGGGAGGTGGTGGAGTCACCGTCCCTGGAGGTGTTCAAGGAAAGACTGGATGGGGCATTTAGTGCCATGGTCTGGTGACTGGATAGGGCTGGGTGCTAGGTTGGACTGGATGAGCTTGGAGCTCTCTTCCAACCTGGTTGATTCTATGATTCTATGATCTGCATTGGGGTGATTTGCTTCTCTCTCTCTCTCTCTGTGTAGTACTCTGCTCCTGGTTGCAGAGGTCCTCTCTGGTTTTTTACCAGCCTAAAGAGATATATTTCACGCTGATGGTGTTGGTTTGGGGTTAGTTGTTTGGGTTTTTGGTTGGGTTTGTTGTTTTTTTCCCTCCCAGCAAAACGGAGGAAGTGAGAAATCTGCATTTGAGCTAATTGAGCTATTTTAACAGTTTCTTCCTGATTTGCGTTTTCTCTAACGCAAGGAGCGTCTGGAGTTGATTGGTGCCTTTCAGGCCTCCCTCTCACTGCTGGTGGAGGAGGAGGGTGTTGGGATGTGGGCTGGAGGATGGTGAGTAAGGCTCCTTCAGGCAGCAGCTCTGGCTAAACGATGTGATCTGCACCTGGAACTGAGCAGAGCAGCGCTGGAGCTGCTCTTCCATCTTTTTACTTGTCCTCCCTGGGGTAAAACCCATAACGCTCATCATGCTTCCATGTTACTGCTCTGAGAGCCTGCCAAGTAGAAAGGAAGGTACCTGTGTCCTTTATCAGCTTGGGAGTGTGTTGTTGGTCCCTGGTGCAGAAAGAGGTACATCACCTCCAGAAGTGCAGGAGCTTGTTCCAGATCTCTCTGGCTGTGCTCAGAACGGAGCAGAGCAGCGCTGGAGCTGCTCTTCCATCTTTTTACTTGTCCTCCCTGGGGTAAAACCCATAACGCTCATCATGCTTCCATGTTACTGCTCTGAGAGCCTGCCAAGTAGAAAGGTACCTGTGTCCTTCATCAACTTGGGAGTGTGCGGTTGGTCCCCGGTGCAGAAAGAGGTGCATCACCTCCAGGAGAAGTGCAGGAGCTCATTCCAGATCTCTCTGGCATTCAGAGTGGGGGAGCATCCAGGCTCCTGCTCTGCAGTCCTGCTGCTCTGCAGCCTCCTCCCGCAGCCAGAAGGCAAGGCAGTGATACTTCAAAGGTGCTGAAACCACAGAAGCTGTGCTTTTGACTTGGAGAAGATGCATAGCCTTTTTTTGGGGGGATGGGGAGGTGGAGGTACCAACATCAGATATCTGAGGGTTCAGTGTGCAAAGAGAGAGCCAAGTTAGTCTCAGGTAGTAAATTCCTGCAAAGGTGACAGTTGCAGCAGGTATATGAGGAAATCCCTCACGACCCTGCAGAGCTGGAAAAGCAGGATATGATGTTTTATTGTGTTTCTTAACCTTGATCACAGCAAGTTTCAAACACTCTCTTTACCCTGGCTGTTGAATCTGGCCTGTGGGTACAGATTCTTGTACGGCAAAGCTATTTCACTAGATTTAATCTCTAAGGAGCGTGCCAGAAAAACAGCCTTGGGGAAATGGCAATCTGCTGCCTTCCTTCTCTGTGAGATGGGAATAGCAATGCCTGACTCCTTCAGAGAAAGTGTTTCAGGGTCCACCAGTGAGAAACACACAGCCTGAAAAGCCAAGAAAGGAGTTGAGGCATGACTGAGGTGTGCCCAGGCTCCCAGTACTCAGCATTGCTTAGGCCATCCCTTGAGTGCTGTGTCCAGTTGTGGGCTCCTGAATTGCAGAGAGATGTTGAGGTGCTGGAAGGTGTCTGGAGAAGGGCAGCAAGGCTGGGGAGGGGCCTGGAGCACAGCCCTGTGAGGAGAGGCTGAGGGAGCTGGGGGTGTGCAGCCTGCAGAAGAGGAGGCTCAGGGCAGAGCTCATTGCTGTCTGCAGCTCCCTGCAGGGAGGCTGTAGCCAGGTGGGGTTGGGCTCTGCTGCCAGGCAGCCAGGGACAGAAGAAGGGGACCCAGGCTAAAACTGTGGCAGGGCAGGTTGAGGCTGGATGTGAGGAGGAAGTTCCTGGCAGAGAGAGTGATTGGCATTGGAATGGGCTGCCCAGGGAGGTGGTGGAGTGGCTGTGGCTGGAGGTGTTGAAGCCAAGCCTGGCTGGGGCACTTAGTGCCATGGTCTGGTGATTGGGCAGGGCTGGGTGCTAGGTTGTGCTGGCTGAGCTTGGAGCTCTCTTCCAACCTGGTTGATTCCTGCAGCAGGTCGGCAGTGATGCCAAGAATGGTGCCAGTGTCTCTGCTCTGGCTGCAGCATCCCTGTCTGCTGCGTGTGGGTTCAGCCCAGGAAAAGAGCAGCAGCAAGGTGTAAAGGAGAAAACTGAGGCTGCATGATCCCATCCCTGGTGCCTCTTTCAAGGGCTGCCCCGTGGTGCCAGGTGTAGGAGTGACAAGTTGTCTGACACCAGTCCACGAAGAGCTGGATTGGAGCCACTTACTCATTTCATGCTGGCTTGTGTGCAGCCTTTGCACAGTGACAGCTTTGTAGATGCTGCTCACCTGGACTGAATTTTTAAGCAGTCACCTGGAGATGAAAGGAGCTCCTGCCCATTACCACTCCCTCCCCGAGCCTTCCCCTGCCCTCTGTTTGAAGAGATTTTGAAGCCCAGGTATGTACAAGGCTTTGCTGCTGGACTGGGCAGAGGTTGCCACACGTCTTGTGGCACCAGGGAAGGGCAGCTGTGTTACGTGGGAGTTTACCTCCTGCTGCCTTGGCATGTGGGAAGGATGAACTGGTAAAACTAGGGCCTGTGGAAGGTGTGAGGCAGTGTGTTTGTTCAGATGCTGGTGGTGGGAAAACATCTGTCAGAAGCTCAGTTTGAAGCAGTAGCTGCCCTTCCAGAACTGGTTTTGTAGGAGTAAGAGCTGTTACTGTAGGTCAGACCTTCTGAATCGGGAGGCACCTGGGAGCTGAGGTGGACTCAAATCGTACAGTCATTAAGTTTGGAAAAGACCTCTGAGATCATCAACCTTCTACCCAGCTCCTCCATGACCACTAAACCATGTCCCAGAGAGCTACAGCTGCGAGGTTTTTGAACACTTCCAGGGATGGTGACTCTGCCACCTCTCTGGGCAGCCTCTGCCAGTCCCTGACTGCTCTTGCAGCACAGATTCTCTTCCTGGCAGCAAACCTAACCCTCCTCTGGCACACCTCGAGGCCATTTCCTTTTGTCCTCTTAGTTATTTGGGAGAAGAGGCCACCACTGGCCTCTCTACAACCTCCTTTCAGGTAGCTGAAGGTTTTGATAGATTTGGTAAAGAGATCTACCAGACTGAACCCTACAACCCCTTTAGTCACCTCTAGAGTGGTTTTGCCTGAGCTCCTGGATGCTTGGATGAGTTTGGGTTTAAAGAACCCACGGAGGACAGCTTGTTTGTATGGTGCTTTCCATAGAATGATTTGGGTTGGAAGGGACCTCCAAAGGTCATCCAGTCCAACCCCCCCTGTAGTCAACAGGGACATCCTCTGTTAGATCAGGTTGCTCAGATCCTTGTGGAGCCTGACCTTGAGTACCTCCAGGGATGGGGCCTCAACTACCTCCCTGGGCAACCTGTTGCAGTGTTCTGCCACCGTCATGGTAAAGAACTGGTTTCTAACATCCAACCTAAATCTCCTCCTTCCCTAACTTCAAACCATTTCTCCTCATCCTATCACTGCAGACCTTTGGAAGCAATCCATCTGCAGCCTCCTTTTAACCCCCTTCAGATACTGGAAGGCTGCTTTAAGGTCTCCCTGGAACTACTTCTTCTCCGGGCTGTACAAAATCTCAGCCTGTCCTCATAGCAGAGGTGCTCCAGCTCACTTTTCCATTTCTCCCTGTCCTAATTAGTGCTTTTATTAACACTCAGTAAGTGCCTTGCAAAGAAAATCTTTATTAAAATCTCAGCAGAGGCAGATTTCAGTTTGTAGCCACAGCCTCAGCTCCCGAGCCACAAGCTGCCTTACCTGCTAATTTTGACTCGCTATCTCTCTACGATAAGGCAGGGAGAGCAGCAGCCTTGGCAGGGGAAGGGAATTGAGGCCCAGCCTCCTGTTTATGGTAATCCTTAAATAGTTCATTTGGGGCCTAATGCCTCCTTTTTTACACTTGGTTCTCTATTACAAACAGATTCTCTGATAATGGCAGCGCTGCCATTCAGATGGGATCATTACTGTAATAGCAGCAGGGATTGTTATGGAATTGGTGTGTGGAATTGATGGAGGATCGTTATAATGACACAAGTAATGCCATAAATAAAAGGATGCTGCAGCAGCAGCAGCACTGAACCTGGGTGGAAGAGACAAAATGACAGTTTGCAGCCCCCCCCCGGCCCCAGCCCCGAGTCTCCATGCCTTGAGCCCTGCCACCAGGAGTTGTTGCTGAGGATCTCTGGGAGTATGGGTGGCTGAAGGAGGGATGGAGAAGAGCCTGTTCCCATGGCACAGGGATGCTTGAGATATGGGAAGGAGGAGGGGAGTGCTCATCTTGCAGCCCTCTGAGCATCTTGGTGGCATCCTCTGGACTGGCTCCAACAGTTCCATGTCCTTGTGTTGGGAGAGCAGCACCAACACCCCCTCCCAAAGCATACACGGGGGGCTGTTGCTGGCTCGTTGGAAGGTGCTGGGAAGCATTGGGTGCCCAGTGGCATCCTGGCCTGGATCAGGAACAGTGTGGCCAGCAGGACCACAGCAGTCCTTTTGCCCCTGTGCTCAGCACTGCTCAGGCCACACATTGAGTGCTGTGTCCAGTTCTGGGCCCCTCCATTCAAGAGAGATGTTGAGGTGCTGGAAGGTGTTGAGAGAAGGGCAGCAAGGCTGGGGAGGGGCCTGGAGCACAGCCCTGTGAGGAGAGGCTGAGGGAGCTGGGGGTGTGCAGCCTGCAGAAGAGGAGGCTGAGGGCAGAGCTCATTGCTGTCTGCAGCTGCCTGCAGGGAGGCTGTAGCCAGGTGGGGTTGGGCTCTGCTGCCAGGCAGCCAGGGACAGAAGAAGGGGACCCAGGCTGAAGCTGTGTCAGGGCAGGTTGAGGCTGGATGTGAGGAGGAAGCTCCTGTCAGAGAGAGTGATTGGCATTGGAATGGGCTGCCCAGGGAGGTGGTGGAGTTGCTGTGCCTGGAGGTGTTGAAGCCAATCCTGGCTGGGGCACTTAGTGCCATGGTCTGGTGATTGGGCAGGGCTGGGTGCTAGGTTGTGCTGGATGAGCTTGGAGCTCTCTTCCAACCTGGCTGATTCAGTGATTCTATTAGTGTAGAAATGGGGTCCTGCTCTTTCAGCAGGGCACTGAGTTCTGCACTTGGGCCATGTTCTGCCTATGGGGCTGGCTTCTGCCCTTGGGCCACATTCTGCAGTTGAAGCTGGATTCTAGCTTGTGGGCTGGGTTCTGCCCATGGAGCTGGGTTCTGCACTTCAACCATGTTCTGCCTGTGGGCTACATTCTGCCCATGGAACTGGATTCTGCCTTTGGAACTGGGTTCTGCACTTGAGCCATGTCCTGCCTGTGGGCTATATTCTGCCCATGGAGCTGGGTTCTGCCTGCAGGCTGCATTCTGCATTTGGAACTGGGTTATGCCCTTGGGGTGGGTTCTGCACTTGGAGCTTGGTTTTGCCCATAGGCTGAGTTCTGAATTTGGAACTGGGTTCTGCCCATGGGCTGAGTTCTGCACTTGGAGCTTGGTTTTGCCCATAGGCTGAGTTCTGATTTTGGAACTGGGTTCTGCCTGCAGGCTGCATTCTGCACTTGGAGCTGGGTTCTGCCTATGGGCTGGGTTCTGAATTTGGAACTGGGTTCTGCCCCTGGGCTGAGTTCTGCCCTTGGAGCTGGGTTCTGCAGGTTCTGCCTTTGGGCCAGGTTGTGGCCTTGGGCCGGGTTTTGCTCGTTTGCTGGCTCCACGAAGACAGCTCGCTCTGGGCTGGGTTTCAGGCAGGGCTTTTGCAGGCACAGCCTGTCCCTCCCGCACGCTGCTGGGACTGCCTGTGCCTGCCAGCACGTTGCTTCTCCCCGTTTGCTCTGCGGGAAATGTGGGAAAGGCTTGAAATTGCATTTGTGAAATAATGGTGGGGGTTGAGACTGGAAACTGCCCAGCGGGACCTGCCGGAGGAGGCTGATGTGAGCAGCATGCCCTGAGAGCAGCAGCAAAAGCACCAAATCCCCGAGCAGAGAAGGGAAAAGGGCAGGACGGGTGAAGAGCATCAGCGCCTCGCCGAAGTTGCCGATTATCCTCCTCCTCCTCTCCACTTTCCTTTCTGTAAGCAGATCCCTGGAGCTGGGTGTGCTGCCTTAAAGGGCAGGCTTGCGGCGGGGGTTTAGCGAATGCAGATAATCCAGATGGCTAATCTGGAGCGGGGTTTGGCCAGCAGAATCCTTCTGGCAGGCGATGAGGAAGGAGGATGCCGGGAAGAGGTTTGCAACAGTCGTCTTTAAACGACGTCGTTGCTAATGCTGCTCCAGCCCCTGGTGTGGACAGAGCACAGATGTCTTGCTTCGGGGGCCGGGGGGGGTGGGTGGTTGGATTGATTGATTGATTTGATTTTTATTTCTTTTTAAATAAAATCCCTTTTCTTTTCCATCAGTGAGCTCTGGTTATAAATCCCTGAGCTAAGAGGAGCAATCGTAACCCCCTTCCTCTTGGATGCGGTTGGAGTCTTGCCCCAGTGTCCCCAGGGAGGGATGTGGAGCACTCTGGGGCAGGCTGGTGCCCAGCAGCAGAAGGGTGCTGGGCTGTGCAGGAGGGCTGCTGAGCTTTGAACTCGCTTTTTCTTTGCCCGGGGGCCCCATCGGGACAGAGGCGATAGGGCGACTGCTTTTGGATGCTTGGCGCTGCCTTTGTCAGTGGACATCTGGTGCCAGGATTGCTGCTGTCGGGGCTGGGGGTGGGCTGCAAGGCCAGGGAATTTGATGGATTAGTGCGGTTGGAGGGTTGGGGGAGGGGGCCGGGGTAGGGTTTCAGCTCTTGCTGCAGGTAGAGAGAGAATTTGGGGATTAGGGGCACTTTTCCTGCGAGCCTCCTCGAAGGGAGGAGGATTGGGGAGAGGGGGAAGGGTTGGGAAGGAAACAGCCTTTCCAGTTTTCCCAAGGAGATGACATTGGTGTGTGTTGGGAGGCAGCACAAGGGAGATGCGAGTGCAGGGGATGAAAAAAAATCCACAGCAAATCTGGTGCCAGTCTGTGTGTGTCCCCCCCCCAGCTTTGTAACCCCTGGGAATCCTGCTTGCTTTTGCCCGGCCTCGGGGTCACTTGGTTCATTCCCTGCTGCTTCCTAGGGATTCAGTAACCTCCTTCACTCCCCAGAGATCAGCTTAAATTAAAACTTTATCCTTTGCTTAAGGAAGCAAGCAGCAGCCTCTGCTCATGCTCTGCTACAGGATCTGGGTAGTTTGCCTGTCCCTGTCACCAGATGGACTGGGTCGGGAATCAGCAGCTCTGGAGCTGCTGGGGCAGGAGGAGGGGGATGTGAGAGACCTTCTGCCTCTGAGCTCTGTGAGTGAAGAGTGGGGGAAAAAAGTCCTCATTTTTTTAATTTCTTCCTTTAAAGCTTCCCCTGAGCAGACACTGAAATGTGCTCCTGCTGGAAAAATGGCTCTTAGGGTAGGACCAGGCTCCTGGGGGTGTTGCCAGGGTGCCTCACACAGCCCTGCCCTGGAGCCCTCTGTGCCTACCAGTGTCCATCTGTTGGTGCAAATGCCCTGTGCCTTGTCTGCCTGCAAGAGCAGGAGGCTTTGCATAGTGGCAGTGCCCACTGGGAGCTGATCAAAATGGGGACCTGGTCCACAGTTGATGGAACAGGAGGCAGCAGTGCCCAGGTGGGCAGCAGAGCCAATGGCATCCTGGGCTGGCTCAGGAGCAGTGTGGGCAGCAGGACAAGGGAGGTTCTTCTGCCCCTGTGCTCAGCACTGCTCAGGCCACACATTGAGTGCTGTGTCCAGTTGTGGTCTCCTGAATTGCAGAGAGATGTTGAGGTGCTGGAAGGTGTCTGGAGAAGGGCAGCAAGGCTGGGGAGGGGCCTGGAGCACAGCCCTGTGAGGAGAGGCTGAGGGAGCTGGGGGTGTGCAGCCTGCAGAAGAGGAGGCTCAGGGCAGAGCTCATTGCTGTCTGCAGCTGCCTGCAGGGAGGCTGTAGCCAGCTGGGGTTGGGCTCTGCTGCCAGGCAGCCAGGGCCAGAAGAAGGGGACACAGCCTGAAGCTGTGCTGGGGGAGGTCTAGGCTGGATGTGAGGAGGAAGTTCCTGGCAGAGAGAGTGATTGGCATTGGAATGGGCTGCCCAGGGAGGTGGTGGAGTGGCCGTGCCTGGAGGTGTTGAAGAGGATGCTGTATGAGGCACTGAGTGCCATGGGTTAGTTAATTAGAAGGGGTTAGGTGCAAGGTTGGACTTGATCTTGCTTTTCTAACCTGGTTAATTCTGTGACTCTGTGAATAGCCCCAGTGGAATCCCCTCTGACCAGTGCTGTGTTGGAGGCTCAGACCTGTGTGTTTAATCTCTCTGGGACATGCAATGTCTGCTGCTGCAGGGAGTTCAGCTCTCCAGAAGGCAACTTTGGGCCTTTGGTTGATGTTTTAGGGCTCCACATGTGTCAGAACCATTGGATGGGTTCAGGACTGGATTGGAGTGGAGCTGGGAGGGAAGTGCAGCCTCCTCCTGTCAGACCTGAGCCATGAGCAGCAGAGATTCAGCCTCAGCCAGGCAGGGAGCTCCCTGCTTGTGCTGTAAAATAAGGCCTCGTGGATGATTTTCTTTTTTTCCTCCTCTTTTCCAGCAGAAATTGAGGACACTGATGGTGAGGAGGGGCAGAAAGTTGAGGTGTAATGAGGGAAACTTCAGGGCTGAGATGAGTGAGGTGCTGCAGAGCATGAGAGACACCTGAGGGGTTGTTGGAGGGTTTGGAGCTGAGGATCTGTTGTCTTTGTGTTGCTGTAGCCCTGTGTCAAGGTCACTGAACAGCCTTTCCAATGCTGATTTCTGCTGTGTAGAACAAAGTGGTGGCTAAGGGCCGTGGGGATGCAGCAAGTCTTGGTGCTTGTAAGGTTTCAGGAGTCAGAGAGCCTTAAAACATTGGTCTGAGAAGAGGAAAATGAAAAACAAGGGATAAAGTTACCACTGCCCTCCTGGGAGTGTGTTTGTTTGAGCTTTGGGGGAGCAAAAGGTGGAAAATTTGGGGGGAGGGAAGAGAGGATGGAAGGAGGCCTTGTGGAAAGGCAGTGAGCAGCTGTGGTGTTCTGTGAAATGGGAGCTGCTGGGGTTCAAAGGGTCACTCACTAACCAAGAGCTGGGGGTTGTGCTGGGGCTGAGAGCTGCAACCCCAAGCTTGCTGAAGTTCAAGCTGCAGCTGAGGGAGTTAACTCCTGCTGGAGATGAGTCTTGGCAGCCAGGAAGGCTCTGATCTCCCCAGCCCCTCTTTCACAGTATCCTGTGGGTCCTGCTCCTGGGGTGCTCTGATGCCATCCACATCATGGAATGGTTGGTTGAAAAGTTGGCTGTCTGCTGCCATTTTTTCAGTGTTAATCACAGAATGGCTCAGGTCAGAAGGGATCTCAGAGTTCATCTACTCCAACCTCCCTGCCGTGGGCAGGGACACCTTTCAATAGACCAGATTGCTCAAGGCCTCTTCCAACCAGGGAGGAGGCATCCACAGCCACTCTGGGCAGCCTGTTCCATTGTCTCTCTACCCTCAAACTGAAGAACTTCTTCCTCAGCTCCAGTCTAACCCTGCTCTCCCTCTGCTTCAAACCATTCCCCCTTGTCCTGCCGCTAGACACCCTTAGGAGAAGTCCCTCTGCAGCCTTCCTGTGGATCCCTTCAGGTATTGGAAAGCAGATAAATATGAGTTTATCTTATGAATTTATTTGAATGGATTTGGTGTTTTGGCTGCCCTGGGCTCCTCTGCAGGCTCCCCCTCAGGCTGCCCTGGGCTCCCCCACAGGCTGCCCTGCAGGCTGCTCTGGGCTGCCCTGGGCTCCCCCACAGGCTGTCCTGGGCTGCCCTGCAGACTGCCCTGCAGGCTGGTCTGGGCTGCCCTGGGCTCCCTCATAGGCTGTCCTGCAGACTGCCTTGCAGGCTGCTCTGGGCTGCCCTGGGCTCCCCCTTGGGCTGCCCCATAGGCTCCCCGACAGGCTGTCCTGGGCTGCCCTGCACACTGCCCTGCAGGCTGGTCTGGGCTGCCCTGGGCTCCCCCACAGGCTGCCCTGGGCTTCCCCACAGGCTGCCCTGCAGACTGCCCTGCAGGCTGGTCTGGGCTGCCCTAGGCTCCCCCACAGGCTGCCCTGCAGACTGCCCTGCAGGCTGCTCTGGGCTGCCCTGGGCTCCCCCACAGGCTGCCCTGCAGACTGCCTTGCAGGCTGGTCTGGGCTGGTCTGGGCTCCCCCACAAGCTGCCCTGCAGGCTGTCCTGGGCTCCCCCATAGGCTGCCCTGCATACTGCCCTGGGCTCCCCCTCAGGCTCCCCCACAGGGTGCCCTGGGCTCCTCTGCAGGCTGCCAGAGCTCTGCTGTGGTCCCTGCCCCACCTGGCCCACTCCTGCTTCAGTTCCTCTGCCAAGCAGTGGTGTCTCAGAGCTAGGAAAGAGCTTCCCCCGGCCAGGTGATTCCTCTGAAGCATCTGCTGTTGGGTGCTGCTGCTCTGGATGGATCACCCTTGCCTGCAGCCTGACGTGCTTGATGGCTGCAGCGCTGCCTTGCTGGAGGGGAAGGAGTTGTAGTCCATTAGCAGGAGTCCATTTCTCTTCCCCAGGGCGGAGCGTTCCCCCCGAGCTCGCCCAGTTCCTCGCAGCCAGCCTCGGCGTGCCGTGAAACACTCACTCGACAGCACGTTCCAGGGCAGTATCCCGGGATGAGTGATGGGCCTGCTCTCTGCTTTATGCACTGCCCTGAGAGGTGGGAAGGTGTAAATCTCACCATTCAGATGATTTAGCCCCAGGTGCAGTTGTGACTCAAAATGGATTNGGGAGGTGGTTGAGGCCCCATGGCTGGAGGTGTTTCAGGCCAGGCTGGCTGAGGCTGTGTGCAGCCTGCTCTAGGGTAGGGTGTCCCTGGGGATGGCAGGGGGTTGGCACTGGCTGCTCCTTGTGGTCCCTTCCAACCCTGACTGATTCTATGATTCTGTGATTCTCTGGCTGCAGCAAGAGCAGTGTGCCCAGCAGGGCAAGGGAGAGGACTCTCCTCCTTTACTCTGCTGTCCTGAGACCCCCACCTGAGTCACTGTGTGCAGTTCTGGAGTCCCCAACAGCAGAAGGACATGGAACTGTTTGAGCCAGTCCAGAGGAGGCCACCAAGATGCTCAGAGGGTAGCAGCAGTTCTGCTATAAGGTTCTTCATGGAAAGAGTCATTGACATTGAGATGGGCTGCCCAGGGAGGTGATGGAGTCCCCATCCCTGAAGTGCTTTAGAGGAGACTTAGTACCATGGGTTAGTTAATTAGGAGGGTTAGGTGATAGGTTGGACTTGATGATCTTTGAGGTCTTTTCCAGCTTGGTTAATTCTGTGATTATGTGACAGGCTACAAGAGTTGGGGCTCTGCAGCCTGGAGAAGAGAAGGCTTTGAGGAGACTTTGGAGTGGCCTTGCAGGATCTGAAGGGGCTGCAGGAGGGCTGGGGAGGGACTGTTGACAAGGTCTTGTGATGAGAGGAGGTGGAAGAGGAATGAGTTTAAAGTGGCAGAGGGGAGATTGAAAGTGGATGTTAGGAAGAAGTTGTTTGCAGTGAGGGTGGTGAGAGACTGGCAGAGGTTGAGGCTGGTGAGAGACTGGCAGANATTTGGTGCTTCTGTGCTCCACAACCTCCCTGGAGGTGTTCAGCACCAGGTTGGATGAGGCCTTGAGCAACCTGTTCTAGTGGAAGATGTCCTTGCCTATGGCAGAGGAGGTGGAACTGGCTGAGCTTCGAGCTCCCTTCCAACCTAAACCATCCTCTGATCCTTTTGTATCTCTGGGTGACTTTTCCCAAGCTGTGACTGTCCCCTAAGCAGGGAGCCACAGGGCACACAGCTTCCATGAGGTTTAATAGGGAGGATGAGTGACATGTTCAAAGTGGCTTTAGGTTTTATGCAAAGCCAATGATGCTTAAGCCAGCTGCTGGATTTTTTTTAGCATCTTCAGCAAGTTTTACAGGGCAAAACAAAAACCAAACCCTTTGGGAGGTGTCTCAGGTGATTATTTTGGCATAGGTCAAGCTGGTGGGGGGGGTTCATGGGGTGCTTCACACCTTGTTGCCACTTTGGGCAGTAGATTTTCTTCTCTCCTGCTTTGAGTCCTCCTCATTATTTTGTCATTCCCCCAGTTTTATTTCTGGTGAGCAATGAACATTATCATGAACACATTTGGGCAGTCATTTTTTTTTTAACAGATTAGTTTTGCTTCGTGGTTGGTTCCTTGGTTTGACTCTTAGGATCATAGAATGGGCTAGATTGGAAGGGACTTTAAAAGTCATCCAGTTCCAACCCCCCTGCCATGGGCAGGGACACCTCCTACTAGTCCAGGTTGCTCCAGGCCTCATCTAACCTGGTCTTGAACACTCCCAGGCTTGGAGCCTGCACAGCTTCTCATGGGCAACCTGTTCCAGTGCCTCAGCACCCTCATGGGGAAGAACTTCTTCCTAATGTCTCATTGAAATCAAACTCAACTCCTCCTTGTCCTGTCGCTAGTCACCCTTAGGAAGAGTCCCTCTGCAGCCTTCCTGTAGCATCCCTTCAGGTTTTGGAAGGTGTCTGGGTCTGATCCTGTGTGATCTGCCCTAGGTGACCTTGCTCTGCCAGGGGGTTTGGACTGGATAATCTTCAGAGGTCTCTTCCAATCCCTGTGTTCTGTGATTCAATCCCTGAGCCCACTGACACCAGCATCAGGGGGGCTGCAGTTTGATGTCTTTTGCCTGCATTTTGGGATTTCCTCCTCCTCTGGACTAGAGGAGGATGAGCTTTGAGGAGCTGTGCAGGGGCTCTCCTCTGCCCCAGTGCTTGAGGCTGCAGTCATGTCCCAGAATCACAGAATGTCAGGGGCTGGAAGGGACCTGGAAAGCTCATCTGGTCCAGACCCCTGCCAGAGCAGCATCACCCAGAACAGATCACACAGGAACATATCTAGGAAGATTTTGAGTATCTCCAGAGAGGAAGACTCCACAGCCCCCCTGGGCAGCCTGTTCCAGGGCTCTGTCATCTTCACAGGGAAAAAAAATCCCTCTTCAGGTTGACATGGAACCTCCTCTGCCTCAACATCCACCCGTTGCCCTTTGTCCTGTCACTGGGCAGCTCCCCTCCTGTGGCAGACATGGCCTGGGTGCTTTTGTCACAGGGAACTTTTAACCTTACCTGCATTAATCTGCCTGGGTTGAACTCTAGGAACAAAACCATGCCTGGGATTTCAGGAGAAAAACCTCCACATTTCCTCTTCTCTACCTCTTTTGTGGGCAGGCAAATACAAAACATTCTTGGTTCAGAGTGTTTCAGCAACGTGTTAAAAGTTTATGGAGCATTTAACAAACCTCTTTTAGTGTGCAGTAGTTTATCCTGCCAGCAAACAGCCCAAGTGTCACATCAAAGTTGTGGTCTTTGCTCACTTAATGGCACAGTCCTTAGTGCTGCTTGGCTTTATCTTGGGTGGCACAGCTCAGCAGGGCTTTCTCTTGTCATTTTTTTTCTCCCCCCTTCCCCTTTTCCCAGCTCTCTAAAAAAGATAGATTATGAAGAATGATTTAAGGCTCACAGTTCAAGCCAGAGTGGTTGGATTTGGTTTTATCTTTCAAGTGAAAAAGACAAGCAAAAGGCAAATCGTGGTGGGGAGGGCACTTGAGTGGTGTTCTCCCTGCTGGGCTGGGAGAGGAGAGGAGAGCAGAGCAGCAGGATGAGATTTGCTCTCACTCAAGGCAAGGAGAGTTCTGACATAGAACCGTAGGATGGTTTAGGTTGGAAGGGAGCTCAAGGATCAGCCAGTTCCAACCTCCTGCCATAGGCAGCGACACCTCCAACTAGAACAGGTTGCTCAGTGCCTTATCCAACCTGGTCCTGAGCACCTCCAAGGGAGGTTGTGGAGCACAGAATCCAACGTGGTCCTGAGCACCTCCAGGGAGGTTGTGGAGCACAGAATCCAACCTGGTCCTGAGCACCTCCAGGGAGGATGTGGAGCACAGAATCCAACCTGGTCCTGAACACCTCCAGGGAGGATGTGGAGCACAGAATCCAACCTGGTCCTGAACACCTCCAGGGAGGATGTGGAACACAGAATCCAACCTGGTCCTGAACACCTCCAGGGAGGATGTGGAGCACAGAATCCAACCTGGTCCTGAGCACCTCCAGGGAGGTTGTGGAGCACAGAATCCAACCTGGTCCTGAGCACCTCCAGGGAGGTTGTGGAGCACAGAATCCAACCTGGCCTTGAGCACCTCCAGGGTTCAGTTGGTACCAGTGTCTAGGAGATGCAGCATGAAGTGTCTGAGTTACTTGGCTGTAGATTTAATTGTGATAATGCAGAGAGATAAAATGATCTCCACGAGGAGGATCTATTGAGTAGCAAAGGGTTTGTGTAACTCCATAAATGCTGAAACCTGAGCTGGATTAAGGGCTCCCTGTAGCATCCTTCATCATATTCTTTACAGTGAGGATGGGAAGACACTGGA
>WAAF01016885.1:1447-33985 GCA_013400475.1 Tricholaema leucomelas
CCTGGCACTGAGGTCAGGCTGACAGCTCTGTAGTTTTACAGTTCCTCCTTCCAGCTCTTCTTGTGGATGGGCATCACATTGGCAGCTTCCAGTCTTTGGGGACCTCTCCAGTGAGCCAGGACTGTTGATAAATGATGGAGAGTGGCTTGGCCAGCTCATCTGCCAGCTCTCTCAGAACCCTAGGATGGATCCTCCCTGGTCCCATGGACTTGTGAGGATCCAAGTGGCTCAGCAGGTCCTTTACATCTTCCTCCTGGATTACAGGGGCATTATACTGGACCTTGACTCCATCTGCCAGCTCAGGAGGCCAGTTGTTCTGGAGACAACCTGTCCCACTATTGAAGACTGAGGCAAAGAAGGTGTTAAGCACCTCTGCCTTTTCCTCATCCTTTGTCACTATATTCCCCCCCCCATCTAATAAGGACTGGAGGTTGTCCTTGCCCCTTCTCTTGCCATTAATATATTTATAGAAACATTTATCCTCCTTTCCCCTTTGAAGATCAGTGCAGGACATGTTCTCAGAAAAATCTGGGAAAACAGAGAGCCTTCACTGGGTTTTCTCTGGAACTAAGGAATCATAGTGGCAAAAAAGTGGTGACAGGTGCAGCTGTAGCCACTGCTCAGCCTCCCCTCAGTCTGTTTACCCCTCACCAAGTAAGTTGTGAGGGGAAGAGGGGAGGTCTTGCTTAGGATCTGCTGGTTTGGGAAGCATGTAGTACGCAAGGGGGAGAAAAAGGTTGCCAATGGGTGGTGCTTGTCAGCACTGACAAGCCAAAGACATTCAGGCTGATTCTGCAGGCCTCAAAACCCCAGTCACCCACAGAGGGGGTGGTCTGTCCACCTGCAGCTGGAGAGTCTCCAGCTGGAGCAGGAGACAGAGGCGCTCTCCTCCCCAGACAGATCTTACTCCTTCAGGAGACAGCCTCACACTGGCACAGTGTTAGTTTCAGCAGCTAAGTCTGCAAAGGAGCTGAAGAGGCAATCAAAAACTGTTGCTCTTCCTGGGCTCCTTTGCATTGTCATGGTGCAGGCACTTCCTGTGCCCAAAGCAATGGCCCCTCTGTTTGGACGGGTAGCCCTTGTATGCCCACTGATTCTCTTCTTTGTCTCTGCCCTGCCCTGCCCATCACTCTTTATCCTCATGACCCTTGCTTGTCCACAGTGAGAGCAGGTGACACTTCCTACCTATTCCAACTTGGTGCAGCTGTTTGCACCAAAACCAGAGACTCTGCACTGGCTACACAGTCCCACTGACTCTCTGGATGTGGCAAGGATGAGGGATGCTGTGCAGCTTGAGGAGGTCATCCCTCAGCCTCTCCCAAAATGAGTTCTGTGATACCCTGCATAGAGAAAACTTCAGTAAAATTGATCAAGTTGCAGATCCAAAAATAAAAGCATGTTTGCCTATGTCTATCACTTTGTAACTCCACAGAGATGCCAAGACCTTGTGGTAGCAGCACTTCTGTGAGCCAGACAGAGCTTTCCAAAGACCTTTATCAAGTCACGGGCATTGCTGTGCTCTGACAGAGAGCAGGAGTACAGCCACCTGCAGTGGCTGGGGGTGAGTACAGGTACTTAACACCTGTTAAGTGGTCCCACTGGGGAATGCCTTCATTTATAAAGACTTTTTAAAAAATCCAAATCTAAATAAAACAAACTAAAAAGAAGTGGCCAAAACTCTAGTCCATATCCTACTACTGTGAGGTGGGAAGGGAAGCAGAAGATGAGGAAAAAAAGAGAAGTTTTGGTACAGCCTTTCTCCAGTCAGCACATCTGGCTGCAGAACAGGCATCCCTGCTGCAGCTTCATGGGTTCTGCCCAAGTGATCTACTCTGGAGGGAGGTGTGACCACATTAAATTGATGAAGAGGTTCCACAGAACCTGTAAGGTAATAGTAAAACATTTATGTCTTTTGTGTCCCACATTCTGTGGAAAAGCAGCACTACTGAGGGGTTAAAAGCAGTCCTCTTGGACAGTCCCCTTTGAAGCCCAGGGAACGCAGCTGTTGCATATGTTCTTTTACCAGAAAGACCACACTGAAGTGGTGAAACTGCCAATGGAATGGAAAGACTTCAAGCTTAAGCAATGCTGTATGTGGTACAAATCCTGCTTCTGACTTTGCTGCTCTTTGCAGTGCTCTTAAATGAAAGACCCCTTTTCTGTCTCCATGGGAACCCTGCTCTGACTCCCGTGCAGGGGACTGAACTAAGCTCTTGTGGTGGAAGGTTTCCCTGGCTCTGTAAGAAAACACAGCTTTTAATCACTGTTTGCAACCTGACTGTACACACAAAGCTTTGCCAGTCTGCTTTCAGCAGTTCCCCTCTGTTGCATACTACTAAGAGAAGAACAAGATTTCATCTGCAAAAGCTGAAGCCTCCAATTACTTAGAATTTGACTTAGCAAGTCAACACTTTTGGGGTTTGTGAGGAATGCCCAGCTCTCAAAAACATTGCTCTTCCACACTGCAAATCCTGGTAGTAAGATGGATGATGCTAGGTGTCCCCTCCATGGGGACTGTGAAGCCTAGAGTCAGTGTTAGGGCAAGGAGACTCAGGAGCACTAGTGCTGGTCAGGCCCTAAAGCAGCCTTTGCTTTGCATCACATCAGGGCTCAGTTCAGACCATGCTGCAGCATGTAGCAGCAGAAGAAGGCACAGGCAGGAAGTCAGGGGCAGGCACAGGGCTTGTGGATGGTCTCAAGGTGCCACAGGCTATGATGCCACAGGCATCAGAAGAGACGAGGAGACACTTGATGAAAGCAAGTTCCATTTATTGTACCCCAAGCATGGGTTCTTATACTTTTCATCAGAAGGCCCCACCAGAAGGTTACAAATCATGTTAGACTCTAATTGGTTACATATATTTGCATTAAGGATTACACTAGGATTACACACTAATTGCTAGTGTGTAATGTATTAATTGCTAACTAATACATTAATTACGTATTTCTTATCTCCTAACAAGGCACACAATAACTTTCCTTAACAAAGCATATACTATCTACTCCTTCAGCAGAGTATATCATATTAATCCTATGGAGACAGATACAGTGTCAAGGCAAAAGAGACAGGCACCGAGCTGGGAAGCCATGAAACCATAGAGCAATTAGTTAAGACTTGAGGCCTTTTGTTTTACACACACCACATTCCTTTAAGATCACTTTGACCCTACACTTTCACCCAGCTCAGTGTCCTGCTTTCAAGCCCATGGTTTATGCTTCAGTGTACCATAAGCAAACAATTCTATAGAATCACTACTTTTAATATTACTATTCCCAACATCAGGGTAGTCCTCTTCTGTATTGTCTTTGCCCTCCCAGGAGAAATTCTTCCTTCCAGATCTGTAGCTCACTTCATGCTGTCCTCCACAAAGTGGAATCTCCAGATCTGTATGATCACAGTTTCTTGGGGCTGAGACAACACCATGGAGGCTCCTCAGTCTGAGCATAGTGACAGACCAAATCTGGACTTGAGAGCATATGGTCATGTCCTGGTGAGGCAGCAAGGTGCTTCTGCATTCTTGCGGGGCATGTCTGCAGGGAGACATAGGCATGGGATGTCAGGGTTGCTGCAAGTAGTCCAGCAGGGCAGGATCCTGCAGCTGGGCAGGCTGCAGGTGAGTGCAGAGACAGGTGTTTGAGGGCCCCGAAGCAGAGTGTAGTGGGTTAAGGAACTTCTCCCACCCAATTAAAAATTTACCAGACCAGCTCAGACGGCTTGGAAGTAAGACAAAGCTCTATTTACAGCAAAGTTAAATTGACAAGCATTTACACACGATGTATTTACATCTATTTGCAATCACATACAATTGAGTGATAATACAGAAATCCAAATTCTGTCCCAGATGGGCAAAGGAAGCCCAGAAGGGGCACAATGCCACCCTCTCTCTCTCTCAGACGGAAAACAACCAGCAGAGCTTATTTGTTATCTGTTAGCCAAGGTTAATGGAAGATATTAGAGAGAAGAGAGATCCAGAGGGAACAAGCACACAGAAGTAGAAATTGTTTACACTTTGGCTTTTTATCCCTTTCAGCAAACCAATGAATGGTATAGACTTTATCATTATTTTCTTTTTACAAACAATGATCAATTTTTTTTTTTTTTTCTCATTAAAATACTCCAATTAGCCTCAAATCAGCATATAGAGTTTTGGGTGATGTGTAGACCCAGGTGATATAGACAGCAATGTACTGGCAAAGCAGCTGGTTCAGCAGACCTTAGCAAAATGCAATAATGTGGGCAAGCAAGAATTTGGACCAAAAGAGGCACTTAGCTGGTTCAGCAGGGCTTAGCAGAGACCAAGTCTGGGTAAGCAAGACTGTGGTATAAAATAGCCAGATATGATCTGGTCTAGGGCTTGGGGAAGAGAACAAAGAACTGAATGTTGACACCATGGAGATCATAGAATCATAGAATAGCTTAGGTTGGAATGGACCTTAGAGATCATAGAATCATAGAATCAACCACATTGGAAGAGACCTCCAAAATCATCCAGTCCAGCCCATCTCCCCACCCTATCCATCCAGATCATCTACTCCAACCTCCCTGCCATAGGAAGAATGACAGATCTCTGGATGCCTTCCTTCACTGTGTTCATTTGCACTTCCTGGCTCAGATGGGCTTGCTCAGAACAGGATTAAACATCCCTGTGGAGGTCTCCATTATTACTTTTATTGTTACAATCACTATCAAAGTTCTATATCTGAAGAGCAAGCAGATTTAATATTTTTAAAACAACAAATGCTATGAATTATATGAGATGAATTATTAATATTACTAAGCAGGTAGAAAGATTAATGAAAACGATGGAAATTGTTAATATTAAATCTTGCCAGAAAACTTCTTTACAAGGTGTCAAGGTCCAGAGAACAGAGACTAACACTATCTCTGTCCAGAGGAGCAAGATCTGTTCTTATGGATTTCCATGTTGTGAAATTAAGGTGCAAATGAGACCAGATACTGATATGTGGAAAAAGGTAATAGCATAGAATAGAACATTATAACCGATCATATATATCTATACTGAGAACACAGAATTACACAGAGAAGAATGACTAACAGGAGGTCCACATGTAATGGTGCAAGACATTCCAGTTAAAGAAACAAAGACATTCCAGTGTTATCTAAGAGGAGAAGCCATAAAGAGGAAGAACTGGGTAACATCCGTCATTAACCATTAACCAGTCAGTAAGCCTCCTTGATGAAGAAGATGACTACCAACGGCATAAATTAACTCAGACCGATAAGGATACTGCAAACCTGCAAGGTGACCAAGTTCCAGGCAAAAGGTTAAAAGTGCATCATAAGGAAGACCCACAGCCTTCCTCCCAGAGACCACAGCCCACATCTAGAAGACCCCTGCCCACGATTCCTGCAGGATACTACAGAGGTGCAACTAATTACATACGAAGGAGGTTATTCTGCCCCTGTACTCAACACTGGTCAGGCCACACCTGGAGTCCTGTGTCCAGTTCTGGGCTCCTCAATTCAAAAGAGATGTTGAGGTGCTGGAACGTGTCCAGAGAAGGGTGACAAAGCTGGTGAGGGGCCTGGAACACAAACGCTGTGAGGAGAGGCTGAGGGAGCTGGGGTTGTTTAGCTTGGAGGAGGCTCAGGGGTGACCTTATTGCTGTCTACAACTACCTGAAGGGAGGCTGTAGCCAGGTGGGGGTTGGTCTCTTCTGGCAGGCAACCAGCAACAGAACAAAGGGACACAGTCTCGAGTTGTGCTGGGGGAAGTATAGGCTGGATGTTAGGAGAAAGTTCTTCACAGAGAGAGTGATTGGCATTGGAATGGGCTGCCCAGGAAGATGGTGGAGTCACCACCCCTGGGCGTGTTCAAGCAAAGCCTGGATGGGGCACTTCGTGCCATGGTCTGGTTGACTGGATAGGTCTGGGTACTAGGTTGGAGTGGATGATCTTGGAAGTATCTTCCAACCTGGTTGATTCTATGATTCTGTGATTCTACGAAGCGGGAGTGGGTGGGCTAAAGTAGTGAATATGTATAGGTACCCCGTGAATAGGTATGAAATCATTGTATAAATGTGGGATGGCTTGCTGCTCCAGGTGTGCACGTCTGTGGTGGAGAGATCCCCCGTGCATCTGCGTGCAACAAACATACCTACTTTATAACTCCCGAGTTACAGAGTCATTTCTGCACGTCAATATCACCACAAAACTATTTAAGGATAAAGTTGGACAAAACAGAGAAGGAGAGAGAGAGAGAAGGGCAGGAGAGAGATAAAGAGAACAACGGAGAAGAGGAGAAGCAGGGAAGGAAAAGAGCTGGGATCATATTAGCTTCAGTCAAAGATGAGGGGAGAGAGAGAGACAGGTGCGTAGCCCAGGGATGATCTTCTGTGGAGTTCATAAGGGGTTCTTACGGTGTAGGACAGCTCTGGCGGTGCTGGTGGTGCAGCTCTGGAGGTGCACCCTTGGTAGTCTGGTGGAGCTCCACACTTGGTAGGCCTTGCTCCTGTCTTTTACACTGTTTTTTAGATGGGTGTCCAGCTGCAGCTCCCCAGGGAATCTTCCTGTCTACTCTCATGCATTCGCAGGTACCCGGCGGCAGTGCCGGGGGAGGGCCTCTGCCCCATTCCTGCGCTGTACCTGTCCATACCCTGAATACACAGAAGCCTTTTCTCTTTGGGGTAGCTGACATGAGATGTACACATCCTGGGCATTCAAGCCAGGCTAAGGTCCGGGAATTTCCTCCAAGGCATTGCCCATTGATTTGCATCCCTGAGCTTTAGGCCAAGCGCCTGGTCTGAGTCTGGGAGGTTAACAAAGGCAATCTTTATCGATTAGGGAGAGACGATGCAATCTTTATCTTTGTTGATGAACAAGAGAGAGGATTTAGACTCTCACACAAGGTATGAATGCAGGGTTGTGGTTATTTACACAGGGAAGAGGCAGTTTGAGCAGTTAAGCAAAACCAGAAGTGCAAACATTAATTTAAACTGGAAAGAGATTCTCGGCAGTAATGCTGCTGGCACACTAGGGGATTTTATGGCCACCAAGTGCTGGCGTTGCACCTGGGGTAAAACGACTCTTGAGTCACCAGTATCGTGAGAAGGTCGTTCTCTGCTTATTTCTGTTACAGTGACTTATATGCTTACTCGGAAGAGGTGTGCACAGCTAACTTAGTTTAAGATTGGTACATGTGGAAAGTACAGATTGGTCCAGGGTTATGTGCATGGTACAGATAGGTTAACATTGTATCAACAACCTGTAGGATCAGCCCCCTGCAGATGGGTGACCCTGCCCGCTGCAGCTGGCACTCTACCTCCTGCAGCCGCATGTGGGGTGCTTCCTGCCTTCAAGGACACTTCGCAGCACGAGTGCTCATGCTTATCAGCTCATGTCCTGTTAGCAGAAATCTCTCCACAACTAAGCAAGGCGGTGACACCTCAACTCGTTATGGGAGACTTTACAAGGTTAGACTGGGCCTGTATCAGGAATAGTGTGGCCAGTAGGATCAGGGCAGTTATTCTGCCTCGGTACTTGGCAATGATTAGGCCACACCTCGAGTCCTGTGTCCAGTTCTGGGCCCTTCAATTTAAGGAAGATATTGAGGTGCTTGAACATGTGCAAAGAAGGGCACCAAGGTTGGTGAGGGGGTGGGAGCATAGCCCTGTGAGGAGCGGCTGAGGGAGCTGGGGGTGTGCAGCCTCGGGGAGGCTCAGGGCAGACCTTATTGCTGTCTACAGCTACCTGAAAGGAGGTGGTAGCCAGGTGGGGATTGCTCTCTTCTCCTAGGCAACGTGGGGACAGAACAAGAGGGGGACAGAACAAGAGGACACAGTTTGAAGCTGCACCAGGGCAGGTTTAGGCTGGATGTTAGGAAGAAGTTCTTCACAGCAAGAGTGATTGGCATTGGAATGGGCTGCCTGGGCAGGTGGTGGAGTCCCCATCCCTGGAGGTGTTTAAAAGGAGACTGGATGAGGCACTTAGTACTATGGTTTAGTTAACTAGAAGGTGTTAGGTGATAGTTGGACTTGATGATCTTGAAGGTCTTTTCCAACCTGGTTAATTCTGTGATTCTGTGATTTGCCAGGTTTACTCATGGCTATGCTGCTGTTACAAGGGTTGTGTCCCTTTGGCGCATGCAGGCAAGCAGGGGATGCAGGTGGCCGTGGGATGCAGGTGGCCGCAAGCTGCAGCCTGGGGTTTTCTCTGGTGCTCAGAGTGGCTATCGGCGCACATGGTGAGGCTCAGAGGTCTGAAGCACCTCTTCTCCCTGCAGCTTTTCACATGGCAGCTGTAGCGTTGTTTGCTACGAGAGGGTTTTTTTAGCTGCAGCCTCGGCAGCAGCCCTTCTTGTTTCTCCAGGCAATACAAGGCAATACCCTTTTGGGAAGTACTAACATAACTTCTCTTAGGCAATAATGACCAATATCACATAAAAGTTAAAGGGAGAAACTTGATACTTTCACCTGTGGAATCGAGTTTGTCCAAAGATGACCAGAGGTACACTCTGTGCCACAAGGTCAGACCATGTGCAACATGGGCACTTGGTTTTTCTGGATGCATAACATGTCCAGGCATGTCTGGGCCATATCCAGGTCACCAGTCTTAGAAACACCGAGCCCACTGTCTGGTTTAGGGCATGTTTGGAGCCTATCCTTCCAGGAGAACCACAGGTTATATCCAGAGGTCACCCATGACCAAATCAAGGCCATGGCAACCCCAAGCTGCGCTACAGGCTGGGGACAGAATGCCTGGGAGAGCAGCCAGGAAGAAAGGGACCTGGGGGTACTGGTGGATAGTAGGCTGAAGATGAGGCAGCAGTGTGCCCAGGTGGCCAAGAGAGCCAATGGCATCCTGGCCTGGATCAGGAACAGTGTGGCCAGTAGGACAAGGGAGGTTATTCTGCCCCTGTACTCAACACTGGTCAGGCCACACTCGGAGTACTGTGTCCAGTTCTGGGCTCCTCAACTCAAGAGAGATGTTGAGATACTGGAGGGTGTCCAGAGAAGGGCAACAAAGCTGGTGAGTGGCCTGGAACACAAACCCTATGAGGAGAGGCTGAGTGGGGTTGTTTAGCCTGGAGAAGAGGAGNTTGGAGGTCTCTTCCAACCTGGTTGATTCTATTCTATTCTATTCTATTCTATTCTATTCTATTCTATTCAAATGACCATGGCCTCCATAAGACCCTTAAAGATAAACCTGAGCATGTGCTAAGATAACTGCATGAATAATTTACACATATATATATTAAACTGCATTTTGCAGAAATCATTGAATACGTATTTTCTTGATTGTATTGAAAAAATAGTTGCTTTCAATCTTGGGGCATGTTTTAGGAGGAGAACCCCCCCCATTTACCCAGTGCTGCACTAAGCCAACATTCACTTTGGAGACTTTCCCAGATATTTGTTTTCTGTAACACTTGGACAAGGTTTGGTGGCCAGTGGTATGCTGGGCATTGTTTGGGATCTTTGCAGGACCTGGAATGTACAAAAGAGTTCTGAAGCAGAGATGTGTGTTCTAGGGCAAGTTTGGGGATACTGGGAAGGGTTTGCTAATGTGTGTGAGCTCCTGTGGCAGGGTTTGACAGTAGGGGCACTTGAGCTAGATTAGGGTGTGTTTGCAGAGGAGGTCTGGGGCAGGGTTTGTAGTTCATTGACGGCAGTTGAACAGAACCTAGGGACTGGTGTCTCTGAGGGTGGTGAAGCAAGTTAAGAGGGTGTTCCCAGACCTTGATGACAGATGGGGAGGGGTTGCAGATACTTAGGTAGTGTGTGAGGGAACCTTTTGGAGCCATGGGGCAGGGTGTGAGTAAGTTGCAGAAAGACTTCAGGGGACCTGAAGCAAGGTGTGGAGGTCTTCAGGGGCACATGGACCAGATTTGTGTGGGCTTGTTGGCTCCAGGGCAGAGTCTAGGAGTCTCTGGGCTAGGGAAACGTAGAACCAGGGTTTGTCTTGTGGCGTGGGGAGATTTTGGGGATTGTAGGGACATGCAGTCATGGTCTGGGGATGTCTATTTTCCAAAGACAGCTCTGAGATGGCATTTCTGATCTTCAAAACCTGAAGCAGGTCTTGGTGGTTGTTTGGGGCCCTTGGGCAGGACTTTGTGTGAATGCTTTCATAGAATCATAGAATCAACCAGCTTGGAAGAGACCTCCAAGATCATCCAGTCCAACCTAGCACCCAGCCCTGTCCAATCAACTAGACCATGACACTAAGTGCCTCATCCAGTCTTGTTTTGAACACCTCCAGGGACGGTGACTCCACCACCTCCCTGGGCAGCCCATTCCAATGCCAGTCACTCTCTCTGTGAAGAACTTCCTCCAAACATCCAGCCTAGACCTCCCTTGGCACAACACAGAGCAAATAGGGTACTTGACGCAGAGTTTGGTTTTGTCTGGCAGTGACTTGAAGCAGGGTGCAAGTGTCTTTGAGAGAACTTGTGTTGAGTTCAAGAGGACTGGGCATTCTGGGTTCAAGGGTGTTTGGTGCAGATCATAAGATCCTGAGGAAGTGTTTCAAGGTAGCTTTATTTCCACCACTGAGCTAGGTTTTAAGGTCCCTGGGGCATTTTGATAGGCTTCAGGGGAACCTGGAACAGGATCTGGGGACTGGAAAACATCTCTGGAAAGCCTGAAGTGTGATTTGGTGTGTTTTGGGAGGCCTAGTGCAGGTCTGGAGATCTTTGGAGGCTATTGCTCATGGATTCGTGGAGATTTAACTGAAGGTAATTTGGGTTCTAGGGACACCATTTAAGGTTTTGGAGCATAAGGTAGAGTTGGAGTCTTTAGGGTCTCTGGGGAGGGTGTGGGACTTTCAGCATTGCTAGATTTTTATATCTCTGTTTGGATGAAGGGAAGCAATTGGGTTTGAGGGACTTTTCTGGCTTAAGGTAGGGAAAGGTTGGCCTGGAGACTTGAGGCAAACTGGGGAGAGTACAGGGTCTCTTGGAACCAGCAATAGCCATAGCACATTTGGGTGTATTTGGGGCTCACTTGGAACCTCTGGACAGTGTTTGGACCTGTTACCATGACCTGGGTGTCTGCTTTGTTTTTTTTTTTTTGTTTTGTTTTTTTTTTCTTTTTTTTGTTTTGTTTTGTTTTTGTTTTTTTTTTAAAGAGAGACGGCAGAATGAAGCTTTCAAAAGAATTGGAGAAGAAAACAAAATTGTATTTGGAGAGAGAGAGATACAGGAAAGAAATTACAAAACAGATACAGCATCCACGGTGAACCCACTTGAATTTTCCCCCAGCCCAAAACTAAATCTATAATCCCTAGTGCTGCAGTCCTCCCCCCCCCACACACATCTGCCATCCAAGAGGCCTAAACATAAGCCCCTGGAGGTCCCCAAACAGGTTTGCTCCTTAAATGTTTGTCTCAATAAAGTGCCTCCTATCCGACATAGGGCAGGAGGAGGAGGAAGGAAGAACGAGCTGGTCTTGACGTGAGCTTATAAAGACATAGCAGAATTATGGGATTGAATAACAATCTTCTAGTCCCCAGAGGATTTTTAACCTTATAGTTCTCAATCTGGGACACTGGGAGAAGTTTGAACAGATTGGAAGCAGAGTTTAGGGTGTTGGGGACCACTTGGGCCACTTTAAGCTGGTCTTCAGGGCACTTGGATTTGATTTGTGTTCCTGTCTCAGAAGCAACATTTTGGAGACCTTGGAGGGGAAAGAGGAAAATCTCTGGGGACCTGGAGGCAGAATTTTGGAACTTTGGTGGCTTTTAGGAAGGACCTGTGGATGTTCTCTGCCTTAGGAGAAAGGTTTGTGGGGTCTTTGTGGGAAAGGAGGGTCTGGGCATGTTTGGAGAAGGACTTTCCAGGACTCCAGAAATAAGACCTGGGATTTTCTCGGGCTGTGAGGAAGGCCTGGGGTAACTTGGGCAGCATTTCACTGTATTCACAACACCTGCATGACATTCTCTGAAGTATTCTGAGCTGTTTGGGGGCCTCTGAAATACATTTTAGGAGTGTATTATGACAGGATTGGAAACTATTTGGAATATTCGAGTAGGATGCAGGGGTAACCATGACCACCCTGGAGCAGGGTTTAGGGTCTTCTGGGCTGCTGGCATAGGGATGAGGGTGACTGGGGGCACTGAGGCAGGCTGCAGGGCACACTGGGAAGGAGCCAAGAGCTGTCGAAGAAAGTCAAGAAGGATTTTATCAGGGTTGGGAGGATTTTGAGACCTTAGGGTAGTTTTGGAATGTTTGGGATTCATCAGGCAAGGATTTGAGACCCAAAAGCTCAGACTTTGGTGGCGTCAAGCAGAACTTTGGATGTCTGGGACTGTGGGATTTGTTTAGGGTTGGGATTTTTTTCCTGGAGTCAGTCATATTCATGTGAAAGCATTCAGGAAGCTCTGAGTAATGAAAAGTATAAAATCAAAGAATATTGGTAAGGGTCTCTTAAGTTTCACAAACACAGGGCCCCACAGACCAGATGCACATTCTTGATTAAGAAGATGTGTGTAGCACCTAGCTGGACAGCTGTAACATGTAAACATAAATGTCACAGTTTGTATCTCTTGACGAAGAGCGAGGATGCTGGTCCGGAGATAAAAGGAAACTGGGACCTTGAAGATAAGGAAGCAATTAAAAAAGAGGAAGCCAGATGCTAAATTGGACTGAAGGTAAAAAGTACAGTGAGGAAGACTGCTGGCCTTCATCCCAGATGACCTCCAGAACACCACTGGGAGGGCAAAATCGGGGCAGAGAACGGGACACCTATGCTAAGGAGTTCCAAGAACTAATTTTAATAACCACACCTATTCTAAGAAATGATTGTACTAAGCCTACCTCTTATCATGACTATGTATGCCCTTTTAACATGAAAAACAGCTTGTGTCAGTGTCGGGTGTGAGGGTTTGGTGTCGCGATCCCCCGCCCTGGCAGCCGGCGCTGCAATAAACATACCTGCTTGGTAACTTTTAGTGAGCTATGTGTCTGTGGGTCTTCTGTCCTCTTCTACAGACCAAGAGCACGGGAGGCAGGTTTGGGAGAGATAAAAGCGGACACGCTGTGGGGCAGGCTGTGCCGCCCAGCCCAGCTCCCAGCAGCGCTGCTCCCCGTTCGTCAGAGCACAGCCGACCGACCGCTGGCCGTCGGGGCGCGCGCGAAGCCACCCGCTCCGACTGCCGACGCCCCGCTGGTGTCCCTGGCACGGCGTCCGCCCCCCCAGCCCGCCCGTCCGCCCGCCCGCCCGCCCGTCCGCCCGCCCGTCCGCCCGTCCGCCCGTCCGTCTTTCTGTTCCCGGACCTGACACGGCGGAGCCGTGGTGCTGCTGATCCTGGCCGTCCCGGGGGAGACTGCTGGCCGCAGAGGGGCAGTCGAGGTGCGCGGGCGGTGCGAAGCAATTCTGGGCTGCCTTCACTCCCCGATGTTGCCGGCCCTCAGAAATGCTGCACTGTTCGCTGGTGACCAGCAAGCAGCAGCCGAGCACCGTCTTTTCCGTAACCGAGGCACCGGGAAGCGGAACATACCACGGCGCGCAGCGGGTACGCCCTGTGAGGAAAGGCAAAAGGAGCAGGGGTTATTTAGCCTAGAAGAGAGGAGGCTCGGAGGCGACCTTATTGCTGTCTACCGCTATCTGAAGGGAGGTTGTAGCCGCGGGGGTGTGTGTCGGCTTCTTCTCCCAGGCAACCAGCAACAGGACAAGGGGACAGTCTGAAGTTCTGCCGGGGAAGGTCTAGCCTGGATATTAGGAGGAAGTTCTTCCCAGAGAGTGATTGGCATTGGAATGGGCTGCCTGGGGAGGAGGTGGAGTCACCGTCCCTGGAGGTGGTCAGGAAATACCTGGATGAGGCACTTAGTGCCATGGTCTAGTTGACTGGACAGGGAAGGGTGATAGGTTGGAGTGGACGATCTTGGAGGTCTCTTCCAACCTGGCTGATTCTGTGGTTCTTTGTACCAGCTGCTGTACTGCAGTCGAGGAAGACTGCGAAATGCAGCCATACAGGCTGCCAGACTCGGTGTAGAGAAGCGCTTACGGTAGCGCCCAGCGCCGTTCCGGCAGCGCCGCGGGATGAGCGCAACAGGCAGCGCGAGCACGAGGCGGGAACGGCGCTCCCCGTAGCGGAGAGCAGTGCGCATGCGCCTCTGCGCCGGCTGGGCGGAGGGCACGATGGGAGGCGCGCGTGCGCCTGCTTGCGTGCCCAGGCGAGGTCGCTGCCCGCATGCGTGAGGCCGAGGAGGTGGATGGGCGGCTGGGGGGTGCGGAGCGGACGGTGCTGCGAGCTGTGTGCGGGAAAGAGGCTGCAGTAGGCCGAGGTGGGGCAGCAAGAGACGGGGAAACACGGGGCCGCCTGGTGGGGCGCAGGCCAGAGACAGATGGTGATAGCAGTGGCACGAGGGAGAGAGGGATCAGGGGAGGGACAGAGACTTGAGAACTATGGGCTGACTGAAGATGCTGGCACCGAGAGTGGAAGGTAGGGAGCAGGAGAAGAAAAAGAACAGTGAGAAGAAAAGTGAGGCGGCATGAAATGGGGACAAAGAATAGAGGAAGAGGGGGTCGGGGAGCATAAAAGATGGGTTGGGACAGAATAGGAGAGAGAAGCTCAACAAAAGAGTGAAGAAAGTCTGAAAACTCAGGAGTAGTGAGCAGATGCCCTTTGTGTACCATCACAAGTGGTACTATTTTTTTCCTTGAAGAAGTAGACAAGCTGCTGAGGAAAGATGCTATGCTGAACCTTGTTGTGATGGTTTGGGTATCCCCCGCCCCCCCACACTTTTAGAAATTACCCAGACTAGACTCAGCCAGCTCTGGAAATTTGAATGAAGCTTATATTTACAGCTGGCACAATTTACAAGCAGATATATACAGTATATACAGATATATACAGAAATATACAAGGTAAAAAAAGGTAATAGAGACACAACTCCCCTCCCAGAAACCTGAGTCCCCAGGAGGGGCTCTCAACCACCCCCTCACCTTCCCCCTACCCCTCTCAACCTTATCCCAGTCCCAAGGAAGAATGGAGGTTCGGCCAGAAAGGATTAAGAAGCAAAGGTGAAATCAGCCAAAAAAACACAAAACAAATGGAGGGTGAGGTTATAAAGCAAGATGGAGTTCAGCCAGCAGCCTCAGCTCTCCCCAGCAGGCAAAGCAGAAGAGAGCAGCCCTGCACGCAGTGCAGAGCAAAAAGTGACCTAATCTTTGTTTTGTCTTTCTTCTCTACACATCTCAGCAAGACTGTGAGGGAAGTAGACCTCACCATTGTTTTCATTTCTCAGCCTATGATCTAGTTCTTCTCACCAAAACATGCTAGCTAGGCTCAAACTAGCACACTTGTTCTAACCAACGAGGAGTGGTGGTCAATGTGAAGCATAAGGGCAACCTAGAATGCAAGTGACTCTGAAATAGCCGAATTTACAATCCTTAAGACAATAGGGAGGTCAGCTGACTAGCCTGGACTTCAGGAGAGCAGACTTTGGACTCCTCAAAGACTTGCTGAGTAGGATAGCACAGGATAAAGCCCAGGAGAGGGGCCCAGGAAAGCTTCCTCCCAAGCACAGAAGCAGTGTATCCTGACAAAGAGAAAGGTGGGCCCTCCTGGATAAACAGCAAGCTCACAGACACTATTAGTTGCCAGAAGAAAGTCTATAGAGGGTAGAAATAGGTGTACTGAAAGGAATAGAAAGGGATGCCATACAGAGGGACCAAGACAGGCTAGAGAATTCGGCCCATATCAACCTTGGAGTTCCACAAGGCAAAGTGCAAGGTCCTGTACCTGGGTCAGGACAAATGCAGGCACCAACACAGGCTGAGTGATAAGTGGATTGAGAGCAGCTCTTCGGAGGAGGTCTTGTGGGTGCTGGTTGTTTGGAGCACTTGATGTGAGCTGACAGTGTGCACTGTCAAGACAAGCCAACTGTATGCTGGGATGCATCAGAAGATGTGTGGCACTCAGGTCAAGGGAGGTGGTTCTGCCGCTTTACTTTGCTACTGTGAGACTCCACCTAGAGTAATACATCCATCTCTGAAGCCCCCCAACACAAGAAGGATATGGATCTGTTGAATAGGGTCCAGAGGCGACCACAAAGATGATGAGAGGGCTGAACCATCTCCTCTGTGGGAGGGGCTGAGGGATTTGGTTCTGTTCAATGTGGAGAAGGGAGGGCTCCAGAGGGACCTTATAGACACAGTACCTGAAGATGGTCTGCAGGGGTCTCTAAGGGCCTGTAGTGATAGTACAAGGGGCAGTGGTTTGAAACTACAGGATAGATTGAGATTGACGTTAGGAAAATGCTCTTCACTGTGAGGGTGGTGAGACACTGGAATGGGTCACCTGGAGAAGTTGTGGATGTGCCATTCCTGGGAATGTTTAAGACCAGACTGGCTGAGGCTTTGAAGAGCTTGGTCTAGTGGGAGGTGTCCCTGCCCATGGCAAGGGGTAGGAACTAGATGATCTTTAAGATCTCTTCCAACTCCAGCCATTCTATGATCTTAAGGAGCAGAGGAGGATGTTCCTGTAGCAAAGTGAAATTGTCAGATGTTGTGGCCCTAAACCCAAAACAGAAGTAGTTTTGCTGGGCTGTATTTTTTTTCTCTCACTGTGGTTTGGGGTTACTTAACCCTGAGTGAGGATGGTGATGAGGCTCTTTGCTTTCTGTTACATGGAGGAATTGGCACCTGCTTATCCTTTTCTGCTCTGTCTTGAGTGCTAATCCTTCAAAAGGAGCTCTGGGACCTGAGTTAAGGTAGGAGCTGCGCAAATGATGTCACTGGCTGCAGCTCACCAGCTCTTAGGAGATTAGCCTTACAAGCTGATCACTCTGGAGGAATATAGGGAACATTGCCAAAGTATCTGGAGATGCTGTGAGGAAAGCTCAGGGCCTCTTCCCATTAAGTCTGGCAAAAGATTTTAACAAGAAGTTTTTTTTCAGGTATATCAGTAGGAGAAAATATGGCCCTGCTGATGAAGGAAATTGGTATCCTGGTGGCAGAGTATACAAAGAAGATGGAGTTACCAAGTGCTACCTTTTCCTCAGTCTTTATTGCTAAGATCAGCACTCACGAGTCCCAGTCTGTGGAGGTAAGAGAGAAACTGGAGCAAAGAAGACTCCGTTGATTAAGGACTGAGTTAGGTCACGTAGACAAGCTGGACGTGCACAAATCCATGACCCCGATGGCATGCAACCACAAGAGCTGAGTGAGATGGCTAAATGTTGCTAAGGCACTGTCCATCATTTTCAGAAGGTCATGGAGAATCAGGGAGGTGTCTGAGGACTGCAGGAAAGGCAACGTCACTCCAGTCTTAAGAAGGGGCAAGAAAAAGTATTCAGGAAACTAAAGGCCAGTCAGCCTCCATCTGTGGAAAGGTGATGGAACAGCTCATTCTGGAGGTGCTCTCTAAGCATGTGGAGGAAAAGATTATCGGGAGTAGTCAGCATAGATTTGTAAAGAGAAAATCATGCTTGACCAATATGTTAGTCTTCTATGATGGTGTGACCAGCTGGAAAGATGAGAGTAGTGGATGTTGTCTACTTTGACTTCAGCAAGGCAGAGATACTGTCTCACATGACATCCTCACAGGTAAGCTTAGGAAGTGAGGATTAGATGAGTGAACAGGTGGAACGAGAACTGGCTGATGGAAGAGCTCAGAGTGGTGTGATCCACAATGCAGGGTCTAGTTGGAGGCCTTTAGCTAGTGGTGTTCCCCGGGGGTCAGTACTGATACAGTTAAACATACTCATCAACAACTTGGATGAAGGAACAGAGTGTCCTCAGCAAGTTTGCAGATGATACAAAACTGAGGAGTGGCTGACAAAGGAGAGGGATTTGTTGCTGTTCAGTGAGACCTAGAGAGGCAGGAAAGCTGGGAGAAGGGGACCCCATGAAGTTCAAATGCAATTGTAGACTTCTTCACCAGGGGAAGAGTAATTCAGTGCTTCAGTATAGGTTAGGGGTTGTCTTGATGGCAAGCAGCTCTGCAGAAAAGGACCTGAGAGTCCATGAGCCAGCAACAGGCCCTTGTGGCCAAGAAGGCTAACAGTATATTGGCCAGCAGGTCGAGAGTGATTCTCCTCCCTGTCTATTCTGTTCTGGTGAGGCAGCATGTGGAGTAGTGTCCAGTTCTTGGCTCCCCAGTTCAAGAGTGATGGGCAACTGCTGGAGACAGTCCACTCCAGTGGAGTGCCATGAAGATGATTAGGGGACTGGAGCATCTCTCTTAGAAGGATAGGCTGAGAGTTCTGGGTCTCTTAAGCCTGAAAAAGAGAAGACACAGGGAATTTTATCAGTGTGTGTAACTATCTAAAGGGTGAAGGTCATGAGCATGGATATGGGCTCTTTTAAGAGAGCCATCCAGTGGTAGGACAAGGAACAACAGTACAAAGTAGAACACAGTAGGTTCCTCTTGAAGTTAAGGAAAAACTTCTTTACTTTGAAGGTGACGGAGCACAGGAACAGGCTGCATTAAGAGGTGAAGGCCTCTTTCAAAACCCACATGGATGCATTCCAGTGCAACCTGATCCAGGTCTACCTACTTTAGCAGGAGGTTGGACTCCAAAGGTCCCTTCCAGCTCATACCATTCTGTTGTTTTGTCATTTATAGTCAATATCTCAATGTCCAAGTGGAAACTAGCTTGAGTATTGTCTCTCAAGGCTTCCTACAGGAAATGACACTTTTGTATTTTCCTTTACCAGTGACATGGACAGTGGCATCTGTGGCGGAGGGGGAAATCTGCCCTTATCGCCCGTTTGTGGCTAAGGGAAGAAATCAATGGGTGCGAGATAGTTATATAAAAATATATGTTTATTAAACTCAATATTCTTAACTCTCAACACCCCCCAACCACTGTATTAAATATTGTTCATTCACGGTTATGGGTCGACCTTATGGGCTAATATCACAATAAACGGCTTACTAAGAACTCTATTCCAATGACTGGCATTCAACTATTAACAGACTATTAACAGAGAGAGTTTTCCCCGCGGCTCAGTTCCGCTCGGGGTCAATATACCACCTGCCCAACGGAGTGGGCTGAAACACCTTCTGCCCTTTGGCAAGAGATTACAAATATTACAGAGGCTTCAAAGTATTTACTAACAATTCTGGTTAGTTATCAATAATTATCAATCACCCTCCGGGGTTATATCAACTGCCTATTTACCTAAGGTCCAAACCTCTGGGAACTATGCCCGTGGACCTGTGAGGCTGGAAATCTTCCCGGTGTGAGGGGAAATAGGAATCTTCCCGTTTCTAGGGGATATTAGTGATCCTCCCGGCTTCTGGGGGAAAGGATGTAGTCTTCCCAGCTATCTGGGGGAAATCAATACAGTCTCTACCTCCTTCTCCTGGCGAGGATACCTTCTGCCTTGTCTCCTGGTTCCTCCTGGAAGCTTGGTCCGGGAACTGCTGCGGGACCGGTGGCAGGACCTCTGTTGCTGGAGAATGGGTGCTGTGCAGCACGGTTCTCACCCTGGCTGTCAGGTCGATCGCGCCTCTGGTCTGCTCCTGGTGGCTTGGCAGCTTTGGCTCTTACCAGGCTGAAGCAATGGGCATACACGGCTAGCTGGAGTCTGTGCTCCTCAGATATATAGACAGTGCAGGATCGAATGTCCTGATTAGTTCACCTCGGCTGGCTGGCTGGGAGATTCTATCTCCATATCAGCATGAGCAAATAGGCCGGTGACACAAAGTAACAGACAATAGTTGTGCCCAAGTCTAAGTATAAGCGATCGTGAGGACAGGGCCTCAGCGTGAGTGTGAGAGAGGAGAGAAGCGAGCTCTGTGGATAGAAGCTCTGTAGATAGAAGCTCTGTAGATAGAAGCGCTGTAGGTAGAAGCGCTGTAGATAGAAGCGCTGTAGATAGAAGCGCTGTAGGTAGAAGCGCTGTAGATAGAAGCGCTGTAGGTAGAAGCACTGGAGCACGTGTGTGCTCTCATTTATAAACTGTGGGCCGAGATCAATTGGCCCAATTGGCCATTATTGACCAATCAGTTTGGCAGACAGCCAAACATCACCAAAATAGGCGAATTCACTATGCCTTATACCTCCATAAATGGAGAGAGCATAGGCTGGGCCACACGCTCAGTGTGGGCTTATGCAACCTGTTTACTACACAGGCCTTAGCAGGGCCGGGGCCAGGCAGACACCATGGCGCCTTGGCCTTTTGTACCTTTTATGCCTTTTAATGTGTTTACCCCTGGTTTGGGGAGGAACATGCCTGGGCATGCAAAGCAAAGTGAGGCATAGAATGAGCCTATTTTTCGGGCCTATGGGCCCTCCACAACAGCATCAGGTGCACCATCAGCAAGTTTGTGGATGACAACAAACTAAGTGGTGCAGTCAACACACTGGAGAGAATAGATCCATCCAGTACACCAGGACAGGCTTAAGAAGTGGGCCTGTGTGAAGTGCCTGAGGTTCAACAAGACTACATGCAAAGTGCTGCTCCTGTGTCAGTTCAACTCTCAGTATCAATACAGACTTAAGTGTGGTGGGATTAAGAGCAGCCATGCAAAGAGGAACTTTGGGTATCAGTGGATGAAAAAGTGTGCTTCAGCTGCCAGTGTGCATTCACAGCCCACACCAACTGTATCCTCATCTGTATCCTAAGCAGTGCTGTCAGCAGTTCAAGAGGGAGGATTCTGTTCTTCTATTCCACTCTGGTGAGACTCCACATGCTTTAATGTGTCCAGGTCTGGAGTCTTCAGTGCAGGAAAGACATGGACCCATTGGAGTGGATCTAGAGAAGAAGACCAAAACTATCTGAGAAGTGGGTCACCTCTCCTGTAAATGAGGACTGAGAGAGTTGGTGTTCTGCCTAGAGAACAGAAGGCTCTGGGGAGACTTTATAAGCATCCTTGCAATACCTGAAGGGGACCTGTGAGAAAGATGAAGATGATATTTTTAGCAGGGCTTGTTGTGACAGAATAAAGGGTGATGTGTTAAATGGAAAGAGGGGAGATTCAGACTAGATGTAACAAAGAAGTTGTTTACACTGAGAGTGCTGAAACACTGAGCCAGGTTGCCCAGAGAGGTGGCAGAACCTGTGTCCCTGGTAACATTCCATCTGAGGCTGGATGGGGCTCTGAGTGATCTGATCTAGTTGAAGATGTTCCTGCTTACTCCAGAGAGGTTGGACTAGATGACCTGTAAAGGCCCCTTCTAACCCAAACCATTCTATAATTCTATGCAGATTGACAGCTAATAGTAAATTGCTTTGATTCTGGCTGTTTTTAAGCTATGTGAGTTGAGTGCTGTTCTACTGCAATAGTGTAAGAATCAGAATTAGCAGGCATCTCTGAGGAGGGGGAGTATTTTAATTATCAGTGTTTTGTGCTGCATTGTTAGAATCCGTGGTTACCTCAGAAAGAATATGTGCCTTGGCCTCTAACCATGTGCACACCTGCTTTGTCTTGTCGTAGGGGACACCAACAGGAAACATCCATGGGATGGTGTTGCACCATCCGTGGTATTTAGCAACTTAAGGTCAGTCATGAGCTTGGGAAGGAAGAGATTTGGCCTTGTGAAGAACTGTAGTAGATGTCAAATGCACTTTGGGAATCCTAGCTGGATGAATGGAGCAGGATGTCTCTTTTGGAATAGAAACTTTATTTTTAATTCACTCACATTAGCAGTGTTGGGATTGCTCATCTTCTCGTAGACCCAAGTGGTGGAATTGCTTGGCTTGTCACAGGTGCAAGTAAGGCAGCCGGACCAGCTTCCTGTTTTATAACTGCTGTAGCCACCAAGAAACAGTATTGGGTGATAGTAGTGGATGACTCTGCTTAGAGGCACAGAGGCACCCATTTGACTTTCCAACCTGTGATCCAGAGAGGCGTGCTGCTTACCAGGAGCTGGCACTAGAGATACAACAAAGAGGTTTCCAGATCTTACATATCCCACTGACTGTTATTCACTGCTGCTGTTCCATGTGGGCAGCAATGACGCAGCAGTAAGCAATCTAAAGAACATGAAGAGGCACTACAAGGCACTGGAGCAGCAGTGAAGGATTTAGGAGCACAGGTTGTCTTTTCATTAATTCTCCCAGTTAAAGGGAAGGGGATTAAAAGGCCTGACAGAATTAGGAAAATCAGTAAGTGGTTGAGGGTGTGGTGTCATGGACAGGGCTTTGGCTATCTAAGCTATGAGACTTAACTTTCAGAAACTGGTCTTCTGGGGGCTGACAGGCTACATCTCTCAGACAAAGGGAAGAACATCTTTGACCACAGGCTTTCCAATCTAGTGAGAAGGGCTTTAAACTAGGGTTCGCGGGTGAAGGGGTCCTCAACCAATCAAGGCCAGTGATGCTAATAGGCACTTTGGGCCTGGGATTTAACTGCAGACTGGGAAGAGAGCACTTGAAGTGCAGGATAAAGGAGCTCCATTCAGTAAATCAGCTTCAATAGAGGCTAAGCTTAAATCCCTCTACACTAATGCATGGAGCATGGGGAACAAACAAGAAGAGCTACAGATGTGTGTACGCCTGCAGGGCTATGATGTCATTGGCATTACTGAGACATGGTGGGATGGCTTCTATGTCTGGAACAACTGATGTCACTGGAGCTTAGGATTAGATGGGTATAAGCTCTTCAGGGAAGGAGGTGTTGCTGTGCTCTACACAGAGGACCAATTGGAATCCATAGAGTTCCACTTGAGGATAGGTGAAGAGACTACAAGAATGCTTATGGGTGAGAATTAAAGGGATGGCAGGGGAAAGACATCATAATGGGGCTCTGCTAGAGGCCACTTGACCAAGAAGACTGAGTGGATGAGGCTGTTTATAAACGGATATGAGCAGCTTTGCATTCATCAGCCCTGTTCTTCATGGGAGATTTCAACCACCCCGATACCTGTTGGAAGGACAGCACAGCGGGGTACCATTAGTATAAGAGATTCCTGGGGGGTGCATTAATGATAATTTCCACCTCCAAGTGGCAAAGAAACCCACAAGAAAAGGTGCTATGTTGAACCTTTTTCTCGTCAACAAGGAGGGACTGGTGAGTGATGTAGAACTTAAGGGCAGCCTTGGCTGCATGCACCACAAAGCGGTAGAGTTAAAAGATCCTCAAGGCATCAAAGAGGATGTGAACTAAGCTCACTACTCTGGACTTCAAAATTGTGGACTTCATCATAGTGACTAAGGATGAGGAGAAGGCTGAGATGCTCAATGCCTGCTTTGCCTCAGTCTTTAGCACTGGATCCATCAGTTCCTGGACACTCAGCCTCATGAACTAGGAGGCAGGGAGGGGAATCAGAATGAGGTCATTACAATAAATGAGGAAGTGGTCAGAAATCTGCTATGCCACTTACACCCACATGGTGTGTATGTGGGTATGGGGCCAAATAGGCTACACCCAGGGGTGCTAAGGGAGCTGGCAGATGTGCTCACCAAGCCGCTTTCCATTATTTACCTGTAGTCTTGGCTAACTGGGAAGGTCCCAATGATCTGGAGGGTAGCAAATTTAACATCGGTGTACAAGAAAGGAAGAAAGGAGGATTCAAGAAACTATGGACTTTGGTACCAGGGAGGGTCATGGAGCAGGGCATCTCAAGCGCACACCACACAGGGAACAGCCAGGGGTTCAGGCGCAGACAGCATGGGTTTATGAAGGGCAGGTCCTGACAGATGAATCTAATCTTCTATGAGAAGATAACCTCGCTCTTGGATGAGGGAAGGGCTGTGGATATTGTCTCGACTTTAGAAAAGACTTCAACACTGTTTTCCACAGAACTCTCCTGAACAAACTGACTGTTCATGGCTTGGACAAGCACAGTTCTGCTGGAGAAAGCACTGTGGGAAGAAAGGGCCCAAAGGGTCGTGGTCAGTGAAGTTAAATCCAGCTGGCAGCTGGTCACAAGTGGTGTGCCCCAGGGCTCAGTGTGGGGACTGCTTCTGTTTAGCATCTTTATTGATGACCTTGATGGAGGCACAGAGTGCATCAGTAGTAAGTTTGCAGGTGACACCAAGTTAGGTGGCAGTGTTGGTCTGCAGAAGGGTAGGGTGGCTCTACAGAGGGACTTGGAGACATTGAATCAATGGGCCAATGCTAACAGGATGAACTTCAACAAGGTCAAATGCCAGGTTCTGCATTTGGGTCACAACAACCACAAGTAATGCTACAGACTTGTAGAGGTGTGTCTGGAAAGCTGTCTGGCAGAAAGGGACCTGAATCAGTGTATAAAGAAGAGCAACTGATGTCACCAGCCTGGGCTTGTGTCAAGTGTTTATTGCTGTCCTGCATGGTATCCTGATCACCAAATTGGACAAGCATGAATTTGAGGAGTGGACCAGTCACTGGACAAGGAATTGGCTGGGTGGCTGCATTCAGAGAGTTGTAGTCAATGGGTCAGTGTCCAAGTGGAGCCCAGTGACCAGTGGTGTCCCTCTGGCGTTGAGTACTGGGACTAGTGATGTTTAACATCTTTGTCAGTGACATAGACAGTGGCATTGTGCACCCTCAGCAAGCTTGTGGATGACTCCAAGCTGTATGATCAGGTTGACATGCTGGAGGGATGGGATAGTATCTAGAGAGATGTGGACAGGCTTGAGAGATGGGCCCAAGCCAGCCTCACAAAATTCAAAAAGGCCCTTGCAAGGTCCTTCATTTAGATCAGGGCAATCTCAAGCACAAATATAGGCAGTGTGAGTGGCTCAAGAGCAGTCTTGAGGAGAAGGACTTGAAGATGTTCGTTAATGAAAACCAGAATGTGAGCCAGCAATGTGTGCTTGCAGCACAGAAGACCAACTGTGTCCTGGACTGCATCAAAAGAAGCGTGATCCACAGGCCAAGGGAGGTGATTCTTCCCCTCTGTTCTGCTCTCATGAGACCCCACCATGAGTACTGTGTCCAGTTCTGGTGCCTCCAGCATAAGGATGTTGAACTGCTGGAGTGGGTCCAGAGGAGGGCCATGAAGATCAGAGGACTGGAGCACCTTTCCTGATGACAGGCTGAGGGAGCTGGCTTAGTTCAGCCTGGAGAAAAGACTCCAGGGAGATCTTACAGCAGCCTTCCTGTTAAGCCTGACTGAAAACTGCCTCATCGGAAACTTAAAGCCAAAGGTGTCTTTAGCAGCCTGTTCACACACAAAGGCCAGAGGAGCCAAGTCAGAATGGTTGTTCAGGGTTGTATAAATCAAATATACATAGAGTTTTCTGTCTTGGAATTGCACTTATCCTGGGCCCTAAAGCCAAGTGTCAGTAGTGGCATTATCAGAATGTAAGATGTGCCCCTGACTCTCCTCCCAAGATGAGCAAACAGTCTCGTTACATTAGTGTGACAGTGTCACTAACATGCTGAGATTGTCTGCAGTTATGAATAAATGCAGTTTGATTTGTCTTTCACTTGTGAACTCTTCAAAAGTAACTATCAAAGCTCATCCTTGAGGGAAAAAAAGTCCTTAGGTGAGTGAGTAAACAACCTACATAAGCATTGTATTCACAGCAAGGCTCATGGATTTTCCTTCTAATTGCTTTACAGTAGGCTAGACTCTTTCTTCACACAGAAACCCTTGGTGTGATGCAGTTAAAGTTTCTGGTATTATTGAAGTGGTTTTGTCAGCTGGGAGAATTGAGATGGCAAGCTTAATTTCAGGTTACCATTTCTCTCTACTAAGCTGAACTTCCCAGCTTTAAGAAGTGTCCCCTCTGTTCTCTTAGCTGTAGGAAATCACCTCAGTGCCGTCTTTGAGCACAAAATCCAGTCAGACATACATATGGTCAGAGCAAAACAGACCAGACCTCTTTTACTGTGTCCATCTGGCTCAGGGCTGCTCAGTCTCACCCACATGATTTGGTTCTTATATAAACCTTTTCCCTCCTCCTTCCTGATACGTTTTTTCCTTTTAATATCCTTATCCACCATGTTGACACATCCTTGATGGTCCTGGATTTGCAAAGTCTGTATCTTTACTTGATACTTATGATGTGATTGTCTTCATAATGCCCATTGTTCATCAGCACTTTGTTTAAACTTGTATTCACCCTTTTGGTGTTTTTTTCTATCTGCCATTTTTCATGTTCTTGTCTTACTTGTGTAGATCAGAGTTGACTGTTTGCATGGACAAATGTGTTGGCATGTCGCATATGCAGACCTTCAAGCATCTTAAACTTCTCTTCTAACTTTGCCTTTCTCTTCAGCACAACCATGTTCCTCATGTTGCACCGTGGCTGAGTCATGCTGCTCAGAGGTCAGTGGATGCAGCTATGCCTTCTGCAGGGCTCCACATAGTGTTTTCATAGGGTGCTATACTAGGTGAAGGAGTAGAATGAGGAGTTGAAACACAAAACTCTCTAAGGTTCAAGTTGTAGTAACTCAGTGATAAATCTACCTAAGAAGAAAAGTGGAAACAATTCAGATAACTGCCAGGAGCAATAGATTTAAACTAAAGGAAGCTAGGTTTAAATTAGGTATAATGGAAAAACTATGGGAAAAAAAAAAAACACAGAGACACTTGAAAGCTTGCCCAGAAAAGTTGTGTGTGCCCCATCCCTGCAAATGTCCAGAGTCAGGGTGGATGGGACTTAGAGCAATCTGATCAAAGTGTTTCTGCCCATAGCAGAAGAGTTGAAACGAGGTGGTCTTTAACGATCCATTCCAACCCAAGCCACTCTATGATTCTATGACCTTGTAAACTGGAGAGCCTGATGTGTGTTGTAACTTGATTTTAAATACTCTTGCCAAGAAGCAGGGCTACCACCCATCTGGTGCACTTGCCTGTAGGCAGAGTAAATGTCCTTCTCTGTCTTGACTCTTAAAACTTTGTTAGTGCTTTCAGTTTGGCTGTTGCTGGATATACATAGAAATAGAAACTAAGTCTAAACAGGGGCTGTCAAAGCAAGTAACTCAGCTTCAAAGGCAGCAAACCTCAGGAAGCAGTCAAGGTGCAATTTCCTAGTTAGGATTTTTGGAAGTGTTGTTTGGAGAACCACTAGACTTTCAGCTGCTCCATCAGCCCATCACATGACCTATTTATTTTCTTCTACCTTACGATTTATAGATTTTCTGGACAATTGTAACTGCTTGTAACTGACAAGTAGACCTGTTACGCTGTCTTGCAGACTGAAAGCCCAAGGGCAAGGGAAATGCAAGGATGTCTCTGAACTAGACTGAGTGGAGAAATGGAAGCAACCCACTGAGCAAGTTACCTGGTCATAGAAGGTCAGGTCAGTTAAGCAGGACCTGCCTTTCATACACATGTGCTGACTAGACTGATAGTGGTACTCAGAATGATATCTGCTCCATGACTTTGCCTGGCAGTGTGGCCAGACCCGAGAGGTCTGTAGTTCCTGGTATCCTTATTATGGTCCTTCTTGTAAACTGGTGGCACATTTTTGTGTCCGGTCAACTGGGATCTTCCTGGTTTGCCAGGACTGCTGACAATCGATGGAAATTGGCTTGGTGAGCACCTCCACCATCTCCTTCATTACAGTTAGTGGATTCCATCCAGACCCATACACTGGTAGTGTAGCAGGTCGCTAACCATTTCCTCTTGGATTTGGGTGGTTTCATTTAGTTTCCTCTCTCGTCTCTTAGCTCAGGAGGCTGAGTAGCCAGAAAGTAATTACTTCTACAACTAAAAACTGAGCAAAAAAGGCATGACCATCTGAGATACCTGAACATTCACAAGTGTATGGGACATGCTGAGATAACCTCCTGACATGGTCTCGTGGTTCTTTAATGTGAACTCAGAGTGCCAAATACAGGCTACTCATGCCAAGGGGTTTTACTTCAGTCAACAGTAAAACTTTATAGGTCGGCCATAAGAGGTAGAGAAGAATGAGAGGAGAAAGGGGAGAGGTAAAGTGCAGAGGGAAAAGGGGAAGAGGTCTTATAGCTACCAACAATGCAAGGGTCCCAAAGACATCTCTCTGGTCCCAGGGTCCAGTCCTTCCGGTTCTCCTGTTTTTCTTGTAGCCTTCTTTCTTTTTCTTACTGTAGCATGGAGAAGAAGTGTAGGGATAAAGTTGAGAGCTCAAGTGGAAGCTCTGAAGGTCTACCATGTTGCTAGGGAGACATCTTTTATATTCAGTTTCGCACCTGCTAATGACTGAACTCCACCTCTCTCTGCCCCTCATGTCCCCCATGATGTAAAGTTTCCACACACACTCAAGAAGGAATGAACAAGGTGTGGTCTGGGCCTGAAGAGGCATGCCCACGGTGTGATCTGCCTTGGAGGCGGGTAGCCTGAGGCCAGGAGGTGTGCTTGAGTATTATAATGATGCTATAATTTTCAAAGTTCACTCGAGTTCATGGTTCCCTTAGCAACGCCAGGACATTAGTCTCTTATGACAGCAGTTCCATTCTTAGTTCCAAGATGATGCTCTTCAGCAGTGGAACTGTCCATCAGAGGTGGCAGGTATGGACCCTTGGTACTAGTTTGGTTCTTCCCATGAAGGCTTGCATCTGTACCAGATTCCATTGTGTGGGAACAGCAACTTAATCAGTAACTTATTATGAGGTGGACCACTTTAGTCTCATGCTTAGACGTTAGCATGACATTTAGTCAAAGTCCTTGAAGGTAAGTGGATCGTGATTCCTGATGACAGTGATGGGATGGAATGCTCTTTGGACTGCACCTTACACCTCCCAGAGTCATATGGGAACTGGCCAATGTAGTTGCCAAGCCACTGCCATGACATTTGGAAAGTGTTCTCAGTCAAGTGAGGAAGAAGGGAAACATTGCACCCAATTGGAAAACAAGTAAGAAAGGAAGACCCCGGGAATTACTGATCTTTTGGCCTCACCTCTGTGCCTGGGAAGATCATGGAACAGATCCTTCTGGAAGCTCTGATAGGGTACATGGAGGACAGGAAGGTGATTTGAAACAGACAGCATGTCTTTACTAAAGGAATGTGCTGCCTGAACAACCTTGTGGCTTTCTGCAATGGAGTGACCACATCAGTGGACAAGGGAAGGACAGTAGATGTCATCTGTCTGACTTCTGAAAGGCCATTGACATGGTTCCCCACAACATCCTTTTTTTCTAAATTGGAGAGATATGGGTTCAATGAGTGAGTTGTTTGATGAATGAGGAATTGGTTGGATGGTTGCATCCAATGGGTAGTGGCCAATGTCTTGATGTCCAGATGGAGATGGGTGACAAATGGTGCCTCTCAAGCATCCTGTACTGGGACCAATGCTGTTTTACCATCTCCACCAATGACTTCTGCCACAGCCAAAGGGACCTGACTAGGACCTGAGAAGACATAGCCAAGGGCTCAGTGACTGCTGTGGAACACTGACGCTGAACAGGAGAGGTGAGAGGGTGGAGTGGGCAGCGGCACTGCTGTAATGCTGCTGGACATGTGTGCTGTGTCTGGATAACTGCTAGGGGAGTTCTGCAGGCAGTGATGTGCCCACATGATGGATGTTGAAGTCACCCAGGGATAGACTGCGACCTGTCCAAGCAATTGACATCTGTGATGTCCCCAAGTAATTGATAGTAACCATACTTTCCTTGATGCTCGTATTTGGCCTTTGAGTTTCACCCAGCCAGCTGACACCTGCACTGCATGACTATACGAGGTGGCCTGCAAGGCAGTTATTTGCGCTGCTGTCTTGCTGGGGAAGCTGTTGAGTGCAGCTGTCAGTGCTCAGCTGTCAGAGGACTTTTCCTGGCTCCACTAGTCTGAGGCGGCCAGGGCACCTAGGGACTGTGCTTGCAGAAGCAGAGGTGAGCTGTGTGGAAGCACATCATTCTGGAGAGCTGGGAGGGTTTTCTTCTTAACAGACCTGGGCATTTCTTCCACCACAATGGCCTCTCTTTCTAGCATGATATTGGCTGCTGCAGCATTGGTGAGGAGTGGTTGTCATCCCCAGCTTCCCCCAGCCTACAACAGCATGTGAAGAGCATGGCCACAGGATTGGACAACAACTGTCCAGTATACCTGGATAGCTAGAAGGAAGGCCAACTTTGTGATGCTAAGCCTCCACCAGTTCCACCTGCATCCTGCAGTGGGCTGAGAGCAAGTTCCCCCTCTTCAAAAAGAGGGTGAGCTCCATCTTTCACAGTACGGGAGGATGATGAAATTTGAGAAGCATATTCTCCCATCACCTGCAACACCATCAAGTTGTCATCCACCTGAGAGGAGGAGCTTCTGAACATCCAGCCACCCGCAGCCTCCCAAACCCTGCAGCACCTGCACCAGCAGCTGCTGGGCCACTGCCCTGGGCTCCAGTAAGTGGTTTTCATGGCTACATCTCTGCATCACACTTATATGTACACCCTGCTGTTATCCATCCCCTGCTGCCCTGCGTGCCTCATAATCTGGGACAGCTTTTCAAGGATGCCCAGGAAGCAGAAGCACAGAGCCTCATCTCATCCAGCCTGCAAGAACTTGGCCTGGATGAGGAGGCTGTGATCCAGCTGCTGTGAATCTCTCTGGGCAGATGCACAAGGAGCTTTGTCCATCAGCTTATTGGCACCATTGTGTGCCAGGGCAGTAGGGAGACCTGACAATGGATGAGCCCATGGGACGGCCACACTGGCACATAGCAACCCCTTGTGGTTCTGGGATCCCAAGCCTATTTAGTATTTAATAAAAGAAAAACTGCATAAAGATGCTCAGTGTAACTAACAATGCCAGTGGTGTTGCTGTCCCAGCCTGACCTGAGCTGCTTTCTCTCCTTTTTCCCTGGTGCTGCACCTGCTGTTTCCTTATATGCCTGCTGGGTGCAGCCTAGCGGGAAGGGGCCTGCCGTGGTACAACCTCTGGCCACGAGGAGTCCTTCTACCTGTGCCAGCTCTGGGCCTGGATCTAGGTGGCTGGTCCCAAAGCAGGTGTTTTCAGCTGTGAGATTCTCTGGGGCCAGCCTGGCTGTGCTTTGCTACTCATCACATCAGGCCTAGCCTCCTCCTCACTGCGCCCTCTGCCCCTTGTCTCAGGGCTCTGCTTTCCTACCAACTTGCACTGCCTGGTGCAGCCTCACTACTGCACTGCCTAAGTCCCTCCTCTGTGGAGTCACCACTTCATGCTGCTCTCTGCTTGAACCTGTATTTGTACCCTGTGCAGTCAGAAGCCTCAAGAGGTTCAGCAAAGGCAATGGCTACTCAGGGTGTTCAAACCTTTGCCTTGCCTTTGCCTGTGAGTAAAACGGATTGGGAAGGTAGAGTTGTCCCAGGGGTGCCAAGGTGAGAGGGAAGTTCCACAGTGGGGAGCCAGCAGCAGTGGGTGCTGGGGGAAAGAGCACTCAGGTCAATTCCTTGCATCTGGTGGGAGTGGTTGCAGGAAGCAGTTCATCAAAAAGAAGGGTAACTAGTTTCACCTTCCTCAGTTTCTACACCATCAAATCTCCCCTGATGCTTTCTGCTGGCAGAAAAGGCTGCTGCATGACAGAGGGACCATGCCACAGACGCTTGCTGCAGTTCTCACGGGCAGCTGAGAGGGAGCAAAGAGGGACACAAACTCCTTTTGCTAGAAAACAGCTCTAGAGGCACTCGAGTGCAAGCACTGAAAGTGCTGCAGACGTGCTGGCTCAAGTTAGGTGCAATCTGTGGGGATGTGGAGAGCATCTCCCAGGCAGCACACTCCCCCTGCTTGCACTACACACACAGCTGTGTGCAAAGGTCTGTAGCACTTGCTTCTGACCAGGAAAAGTCTCAGAGTGCCTGGGAATGTGAGTCCCAGGCAAAGTAACCAGACCCTTCGTGTTTCGATTTACTGACCCAGAACTGCGCTGATTTGGCTCCTGGGGACTGGAGCAGCACAGGAGCAAATGAACTTCTCTCTCCTGGTGGGAAGCTGGTTTGATGTGTTATTACTGTAATTGCCAAATCCATCAGTCACTGCAGGCTGTCTCCAAGACTTCATCCCCTTTCACCCTCTGCTCAGAAAGGATAGCCAGCTTGTTTTGAAAATGCTTACAGAAAAGTGCTTGGGATTTGTTTATTCTGGACTATGTCTTTGGGCATCCTTGTTCCTTTCTGTCTTTAAAGGTAAGCTCATCTATGGTTGTCCAGTTTTGTGTTTGGGCTGTTTGTTTGTTTGTTTTAAATTTAACTTCATTAATTACATTTTATTTTATTTTATTTTATTTTATTCTATTTTGTTTTATTCTGTTTTGGTTTATTCTGTTTCCCCCCCCAACCATTAGCCACATCCTACCCCAACTCCGTTTTCAGAAGGACTTAGATGTGCTTGTAGCTTTAACTTTGTTCAAGTCTAGTGCTGGTCTCACTGAGTTCTGCAATCAGTTTGAATAAGTTTGTGGATCAGTGTTGGGCATCTTCTCCTCAGGAAGGAAAAGATGTGAGGCTGTTTATTTTGTAATGAAGAGTGAGTAATTTTCACTTTTAGAAATGAATTGAAATGTGTTTCCAAATGAATATGCTCTTGCTCTCCTGTAAAAATTCGACCTATCCATGCTTTTTTATTTTGGGAGGGTTTAATGGTAAATGGTAACTCCAGGCTGGACAGAGTGGCTGTAAGGACCGTGTAGGTAGAATGGTGAAATGCTGTTGTTCTACCACGAAAAATGACCTGAAGAAAATTCTTAGCTGATTGCTTTCTGTGCATCACCTGGGAAGATTCATAGCTGCATGGATACTTACATTTACTATTTCTGATTTATCTTTTTGGTCTTGGTTGTTTTTTCTTTTTCATGCCCCCCCC
>WAAF01016885.1:35777-49294 GCA_013400475.1 Tricholaema leucomelas
AGGAGAGGAGAGGAGAGGAGAGGAGAGGAGAGGAGAGAGGAGAGATGGTGCAGCAAAGCAGAAGATTAAGATGTGAGGGTTGTGTTAGCATGTTATCTACAGCAGAGACTCTTAGCAGTGAGCTGCTAATGAATATTTCCAGGTTCCTCAATGCGTGCACATGGCTGTCATAGCAAGTCCAGCGTAACTAACATCACTCTCTCTCGTAGTGCCAAATGCTTTCAGCAGGTCCTCAACTACTGACAAACTCCTGTGGGACTATTTGATAGGAAGGTTTTGACAAAGTTAAAAACCCAACCACAACAAAACCAAAGGTGAGGAACGTGGCATTTTTTTCTAGTCCTTTCTACAGCTGTTTCTTCAACTGGAGTCTGCCAACACTACTGCTAGGAGCACTGATAGACATGTCGTTCATCATTGCAGCCCTTCTTCCTGAAGAGCCTGGGGCTAGTGATGCTTTATTAATATATAGACTCCAGGGAGAATCAGGAAACTGGGTTGGAGCCCCCTTCAGTCTCCACTGAAACCTCTCAGAGGCACACACCCCTTTCAGGCCAGGTCCTTGAAGGAGCACTCAGAGGATGTAAGGAACTACTTGACTACCTCAGGTGAAGGGACCTGAAAACCCTGCTTCAGGGAAAGATTGGAAGGAAGTGATCAAACTCACTCCCTTCTCCTTTTTCTTGCCTGGGGCCCATGGTGCAGATGACCCTGCAAGGTAGTTCTTCTGAGAAACTTGACTACATGAGCACCTAGCCTCTGTGAGGAGCATTACATTCAGCTAAGTGTGCTGCTGAGTTTGAACATGCAGGAAGGTTTAGTGTGCATTTTGCTAGCCTCCAGTGAAGCTGCACGTTCTAATTGCTGTGCTTTTGTATCCTTTTTGAAAACCTGAGGCCAGTGAAGTGCCATGCCTGTCGCACAGATCAGTGAGACAGCTTAGTTTCTTTGTGCAGCCTGACACCAGGGTCATACTCTGGCCATGTGGCTTTGAAAAGGCAACAAAGGCAAAGGCAAGCTGGGGACAGAGCACCTCCTCTGCGTTTTGGTGGGAATAGAAGTGCTTACCAGTATGGGACAAATCCTATGGCAAGGGATGCTGCAAGCACTCTAACCAGCTAAATGTGTGTGAGCTGTGAAGTAACTCAGCCTGACTTGGTGTGCCCAGCTAGTGCAAAGCAGCTTTGCTCTGGGGTCACTCATCATACGGAGCTGAATTCCAGTGCTACACTCATTTAATTCTTTCTCACAGCTTTGCTGATTTAGGTGAGCTCTAGGGATCACATCAGAACACAACTGCTGATACCACGGAGCAAATGCCTACAAAGATACTGTTCTTGGTTTGCTTCCATGCAAGAAGATGCTCTTTCTGCAGTAGTAGCATTGGAAAGACAGTGTCAAAAGGCCAGATTCTTCTGACAAGCTGTGAGTGGAGCGTCTGGCATATAGCACAGGGCTTGGAATTAACAGGACACTAACAGGACAACAGGGTTCAGTTTAATTATGACTATAGCAGAGATCTTCCAGGTTAATGGTGCTGGACTAGGCCTGGCCCACAGCCTGTACAGAAGTTACTTGGGCTTCAGCCTCAAGACTTCTGCTGAGCTCTGGGACTTGCAGCCCTCTCCATTGCAGGTTTCTGCAGCCCTGTTTAGCCTTATTTTGCTTGTCAGAGCCACCCACAGCACTTATGGCTCACAGGAATGTGCCAGGGAGACCAAAATCCACCCTACAGCTCTTTGTTGTGTTCCGTTTGTGGGACTGGGAGACAGGAGCAGTCCACGTGGTGATTTCTGCTTGGTACTTGAAGATGCACAAGGCAGAGCTGAGGTTTGACAGAGGAGTTGTTTGCAGCTGCTTCTGCCCAATAATTGCACTGCATTAGTTTAATCACTTAGAGGCCAGAGTGGCAGATTTCACTAAATTGAGCCTGTGCTGCATACACAGGCAGGAGATTTGGCTCCTGGCTGTTAACTCAGAGGCTGCTCCCTCACACGCCTGCTGCAGAGCAGTGAGCCTGTTGTGCAGATATAGTTGAACAAAGAGGAGGGCACTGCCAGAACTGCCTTGCATGCTTCCAGACCAGCTCTGCATGAACCTTGAGTACTGTGTCCAGTTCTGGGCCCCCCAGTTTAAGAGGGACATTGAGATGCTTGAATGTGTCCAGAGAATGGCAACAAGGCTGGTGAGAGGCCTCGAGCACAGCCCTACGAGGAGAGGCTGAGGGAGCTGGGATTGTTTAGCCTGGAGAAGAGGAGGCTCAGGGGAGACCTTATTGCTGTCTACAACTACCTGAGGGGTGGCTGTAGCCAGGAGGAGGTTGCTGTCTTCTCTCAGGTGGCCAGCACCAGAACAAGAGGACACAGCCTCAGGCTGTGCCAGGGGAAATTTAGGCTTGAGGTGAGGAGAAAGTTCTTCACTGAGAGAGTCATTGGACACTGGAATGGGCTGCCCAGGGAGGTGGTGGAGTCGCCGTCCCTGGACCTGTTCAAGGCAGGATTGGACGTGGCACTTGGTGCCATGGTCTAGCCTTGAGCTCTGTGGTAACAGGTTGGACTTGATGATCTGTGAGGTCTCTTCCAACCTTGGTGATACTGTGAGACTGTGAGTTACCTAATGTGAGCTAACTAGACTGAGGTGACACTAGTTTGTAGATCTGTGTAGCAGGGAGAACCAAGGCTGGTACTTTCATGTTTATACATGGAGTCTAAATTTCAGGCATTGGATGGGCAGGACTGATAAAACAGCAGTGAGCTGTGTTCATCAAGCTGACAATCCAAAAAAACCCTGTTGAATGGATGTAGATGTGGAAGTCCTTTGCCTTAATAGAGTACAATGTGTTCTCACTGCTGCTTTAGGTGCATACTGAAGGACCTCCACCCTTGAATCTCATAAATGCTACCAGACTAGAACCAGATGTTAAAGTCAGATAATTTATAGTCTTTCTGTCTGTTAATGTGAGGCCTGAAAATCCCATTCACCTCAATCCCACACATTCTGTTGATGCTCTGAGCTGTATCACTCCACTCCTCCAGCGTTACCCAAAGATATCAACGTAGCTCATGCAAATTTAAAATACAAAGGATAAGAAGAGCCTTTTTGCCTTTGACACAAAAGGAGGTTTTAGAGAGGTGGGGACTGGCCTCTTCTCCCAGATAATAAGTGATAGGATGAGAGGAAATGGCCTTAAGTTGAGATACAGGAGGTTTAGGTTAGATATTAGGAAAAAAATCTTCATTGAAATGGTCATTGGGCACTGGAACAGGCTGTGGTGGAGTCACCATCCCTGAAAGTGTTTAAGAGACAGGTGGATGAGGAGCTTAAGAACATGGTCCAACAGTTGTGACAGGGAGATGTTAGGTCTGGAATGTGTCCAGAGAAGGGCAACAAGGCTGGTGAGGGGCCTGGAACACAAACCCTATGAGGAGAGGCTCAGGGAGCTGGGGTTGTACAGCCTGGAGAAGAGGAGGCTCAGGGGTGACCTCATTGCTGCCTACAACTGCCTGAAGGGAGGTTGTAGCCAGGTGGGGGTTGGTCTCTTCTGCCAAGCAACCAGCAACAGAACAAGGGGACACAGTCTCAAGTTGTGTCGGGGGAAGTATAGGCTGGATGTTAGGAGGAAGTTCTTCACAGAGAGAGTGATTGGCATTGGAATGGGCTGCCCAGGGAGGTGGTGGAGTCACTGTCCCTGGAGGTGTTCAGGAGGGGACTGGATGAGGCACTTAGTGCCATGGTCTGGTTGACTGGATAGGGCTGGGTGCTAGGTTGGAGTGGATGATCTTGGAGGTCTCTTCCAACCTGGTTGATTCTGTTCTAAAGTTATGGTTGGACTCTATGATCTTAATGTCTTTTTTAATGAGGCAGTTCTATGATTCTATGGAACATGGCTTGAGGAAAGTTTTACTTAGGAGTACTTTCTGCATTGAGCAAAGCAAGCGAGAACAAGAGAGAGACCAGAACCAGATAATGTATGTGGGCTTGCAGTGGAGTCAGTAAATTGCAGTGGAAGGGAAACTTGTACTCAGCATGACTACTAATGCATGTCAACAGTGAGGTGCATGTAGCTCTGTTCTGCCTTCCTTATCAATTGGCTTTGCTCAGTTAGAGAGGCTGTGATTACCAGAGTGCTGAAAAAGATGTCTGCTGTCTTTGTAACCCTGCAGAAGTGGATGTATTTAGGACTTACTGCATGCCAGAATGCTGTGTGGAAAGGCACAGTCTTCATTTCTGTCCCTAATGCATCATTTGTCAATGAAATGAATACAGTTGGTGGCCAGTCACAAGTGGTGTTCCCCAGAGATTAGTACTGGGCCAAGTTCTCTTTAGTATCTTTGTCAATTATCTTGATGAGGGGATTGAGTACACCGAAGTGGGAGGGGGTTTGCATCTGCTTGAGGATAGCGGGGCTCTACAGAGGCACCTGGACAGACAGAATCAATGGGCTGAGGCCAGTCAGGTTCAACGAGGCCAAATGCTGGGTCCTGCACTTGGGTCACAAGAACCCTCTGCAGTGCTGCATGCCTGCAGAAGAGTGGCTGGGGAGCTATGCAGCAGAGAAGCACGTGGAGGTGTTTACCAACAAGAAGATCAGTCCTGGCTTGTATCTGGAATGGTGTGAAAAGCAGGACCAAGGAAGTGGTTTTCCACCTGTACTCAGCACTGTTGAATACAACATCTTGAATACTGTTTTGAGTCACACACTACAAGAAAGACATTGAGGTGCAGCAGTGTGTCCAAAGAAGGGCAAGGAAGCTGGTGAAGGGTCTGGAGAAGAGGGCTTGTAAAGAGTGGCTGAGTGAACTGAGGTTGTTTAATCTGGATAGGAGGCTGAGAGGAAACCTTTTTGCTCTCTGCTATTACCTGAAAGGAGGTCATGGCAACATAGGCATTGGTCTTTTCTGCCTAGTAACAGGTAATAGGACGAGAGAAAATGGTCTCAAGTTGCACCAGGGGAGGTTTAGATTGGATATTAGGAAACTTTTCCACTGAAATGATTCTCAAACACTGAAATAGGCTTCTCAGGGAGGTGGTTAAATCCCCATCCCTGGAGGTGTTTAAAGGATGCATAAATGTGATGCTAAGGGCTGTGGTTTATCATTGGACTTAGTAGAGTTAAACAGTGGTTGGACTTCATGATCTTAAAGGTCTTTTCCTTGATTCTATAGATTTGGACAGAAAAGGGACTTAGAGGGAAGGGGATGGCTTGGAGAGATCTCATTTTGCACTGAGGACTCAAACAGCCTGAAGCCTGTTTGCAGATTGGACTGACAAGAGTGTACACCGTGTTCTCTCAAGCTCAGCTGTGGCTAAGCAGTAGACAAGCTCTGGCTCCTTAGATCTCCACCACACCAAGAGATAAAATTAGATTGTAAACTGGAAAATACATGTCTGTGTTAGCTGAGGTGAGAGAGGGTGTGATCTATACAGGCTGTAGGTTTCTGCGTTCAAACCCTGTTCTCGGAGCAGGTTGCTCCTACTGGAGAGTCAAGCTGGGTAGATCTCCAAAGATGACAGTCTGCCCTTCAGAGGAAAACAGGTCCCCCTGATATCCTGGCAGTGCTCCATCATGCAGCTTGTATCTGTTTTGTGCTGTTGCTCTTGACCTCCCAGAAAAGTCAGGCCCCTTCATTACAGAGCCGTTCCTTATGGCAGCTGAGTGCAGCTGGAGAAGTTTCCCTTGTTTTCTCACCCCCCAGCTGATCAAAGACATGTCTTTCCATCTCTTACAGGATGTGCTCTACTCCAGCTGACCACTGTCTCAGTGGCCTCAAGTTGATACAAAACTGGGAGGAATGGCTGACAGGCCAGAAGGATGTGCTGCCATTTGGGGAGACTTAGGGTGGGAATTGGGCAGAGAGACATTGAATGAAATTCAGCAAGGGCAAGTGGAAAGTCTTGCACCCCAGAAAGAACAAACCCAGGTGTCAGTATAGGTTTGGGACTGACCTGCTGAAGGACAGTGAGGGGAAAAAGGATCAGGGGGCCCTAGTGGATGGGAGGCTGACCATGAGCCAGCAGTGTGCTCTTGTGGCCAGGAGGGCCAATGCATTTCTGGAGTGTATTAGAAGTGACCTCATCAGTGTTTACAAATATGTAAAGGTGAGCACCAGGAGCATGGAGCCAGGCTCTGCTCAGTGATGCCAATGACAAGACGAGGGGCAACGGTTGGAAGCTGAGGCATAGAATCATAGAATCATAGAATGGTTTAGGTTGGAAGGGACCTCAAGGATCATCCAGCTCCAACCCCCTGCCATAGGCAGGGACACCTCCCACTAGACCACCACTTGTGGGCAGCCTGCTGAGGGGTCAAAGGCAAGCCTGAAGGCTGCTTACAGGCTTCTTGAGGGACAGCTGTGTCCTTGCTTAGCCAAATCCCAGAAGTAGCACTGAGCCACAGACCATCTCTTGAGCAGTGCAGAGAGTGTGGTTACCAGCCCAGCAGAGCTCATGATGTCTCCATGATGCAGCATAGGAAGTTTCATGTAAACATGAGGAGGAATTTCTTCACTGTGATGGTGGCAGAAGACTGGAAGAGGCTGCCCAGTGGAGTTGTGGAGTCTCCCACTCTGGAGATAATCAAAACCTGCCTGGATGCATTCCTCTGTGATCTGGTATAGGAGATCTTGCTCTGCAGGAGGTTTAGACTGGATGAGCTTTGGAGGTCCCTTCTTAGAATCATAGAATCAACCAGGTTGGAAGAGACCTCCAAGATCATCCAGTCCATCCTAGCACCCAGCCCTAGCNTCCTCATAGGGTTTGTGTTCCAGGCCCCTCACCAGCTTCATTGCCCTTCTCTGGACACATTTTCCAGTATCTCAACCTCTCTCTTTAATTGAGGAGCCCAGAACTGGACACAGTACTCAAGGTGTGTCCTGACCAGTGTTGAGTACAGGGGCAGAATAACCTCCCTCATCCTACTGGCCACACTGTTGCTGATACAGGCCAGGATGCCATTGGCTCTCTTGGCTGCCTGGGCACACTGCTGGCTCATCTTCAGCTACTATCCACCAGTACCCCCAAGTCCCTTTCTGCCTGGCTGCTCTCCAGCCACTCTGTCCCCAGCCTGTAGTGCTGCTTGAGGTTGTTGTGGCCCAGAGTGCAGAACCCTGCACTTGGCCTTGTTCAGTCTCATCCCATTGGCCTCTGCCCACCCATCCAGCCTGTCTAGGTCCCTCTGCAGGGCTCTCCTACCCTCCAACAGATCCATGCCTGCTCCTAGCTTAGTGTCATCTGCGAACTTACTGATGCTGGACTCAGTCCCCTCGTCCAGATCATTAATAAAGATATTGAACAGGACTTCCAGCTCCTGACTAAGTCCTGACTTTCTGTGGTTCTGTGTGAGTCTGTGACTCACTCCACAGGGTCAGTGTATGAGTTGTGCTGCCCTGGGGAGACTTTATTGAACAGAGGTGTTTGTGAGTCATGCAATGGGTCTCAGTGATGCTGTGTACAATCTGTAGAAGAGGATGCTGCTGACTGTTTTCCTCACCTCTGAATCAGTTGCTTTGGGGGAAAAAAAAAAACCAAACACAAAAGTAGGAGTTCATATAATGAGGCAGAAAATACCTTCCATAATTCTTAGCCATTTTGTGCACTTTTTGAAGAACTTTCTTCATCCTGAGTCCGCAAAGAGGCAGAGCAAGTCATGGCAAGTGACATTCCCTTGAATGTTTTCCCATTTTGAAAAAGGTATTGTCAAACTGAAGTCTGCCTTGAACAGCTGTAGCAATAAGAAGAGGAGATTAAAAAGAACAATCAAATTGTTGTTAGATGGTTTGCAGTTACAAACGTTTCAAGTGGTATATGGGGAGTAGCTTTGAAATGGCCTCGCTCTCATTCAAGCCTCACACACAGTTCATAAAAGGCAACTGGACAGCTTAAAGAGTTCCAGGCAGAGGGCTTGGCTTTCTGATATAGCCAAACAGCTCTCCTACAGTGTGCTTTCTGCAGCAGCGCAAGGTCTAAGCTTCCTAATGTGGTGTCAGAAGATATTAGGGTCCACAGCACCCATCTACTTTATAATTAAAAATTGTTGGGTTGGTGAGTCAGTCCAGGCACTTCAGTACTCCTGCCATTGTCAGATGTACTTTTGTGTTGCCTGACAACAACAGCGAGAAGACAGGGTGATAAAGATAGATTGAATGGGGCAGATCTGTGGGTAAGGAGAGGCCTTACCCTTCTCCAGTGTCCCCAAGTTCACAGAATCACAGAATCACAGAATGTCAGGGACTGGAAGGGACCTCCAAAGCTCATCCAGCCCACCCCCCCTGCAGAGCAGGATCACCTGTACCAGATCACACAGGAATACATCCAGGCAGGGTTTGAATATCTCCAAAGAGGGAGACTCCACAACCCCCCTGGGCAGCCTCTTCCAGTCTTCTGTCACCCTCACAGGGAAAAAATTCCTCCTCATGTTTCCATGAAACTTCCTATGCCTCAACTTCCAACCATTGCCCCTCGCCCTGTCATTGGGCATCACCAACTAGAGCCTGGCTCCAGCCTCCTGGCACTCACCCTTTACATATTTATGTCTTTGGGTCAAAATGATGCCAGAGACACAGAATGTGTGTATGCCGAGGAACACAAGAGGCCAAGTCAAACACTGCAGGGTCACTTTCTGCTTTTCAGGCTGCTTTTGACCCTAAGAGACCAAGCATCTTCAGGCATTGCTGTTGTACTGAGACAGTCACCTGGACATGTAGAACATTAGTTTTAGTTCTGGTTTGTTTGCACGTCATTCAGGAGCATTAAATTGAAGTTGACAGTCAGGCTTCCCAGGTCGTTGTTGTCTGGAAGTACCTAATATTCATTGTAGTTCTTTTCTGCTCTTAGAATCAGTGATGTTGCCAGTGCAGGCTTGACTAGCCAGGTGCAGCAAGTACAGCCACATGTTTCATATCCATACTGATCCAAACTATATCAGGACTCGAGGTTTGTACCTGAGGAAGAGACAATAGTATCTAGGATTCTGAAACCATGGAATCAACCAGGTTGGAAGAGACCTCCAAGATTATCCACTCCAACCTAGCACCCAGCCCNACCTCTCTCTTTAATTGAGGAGCCCAGAACTGGACACAGGACTCCAGGTGTGGCCTGACCAGTGTTGAGTACAGGGGCAGAATAACCTCCCTTGTCCTACTGGCCACACTGTTCCTGATACAGGCCAGGATGCCATTGGCTCTCTTGGCCACCTGGGCACACTGCTGGCTCATCTTCAGCTACTATCCACCAGTACCCCCAAGTCCCTTTCTGCCTGGCTGCTCTCCAGCCACTCTGTCCCCAGCCTGTAGTGCTGCTTGGGGTTGTTGTGGCCAAAGTGTAGGACCCTGCACTTGGCTTTGTTAAATGTCACCCCATTGGCCTCTGTCCACCCATCCAGCCTGGCAAGGTCCCTCTGCAGAGCTCTCTTACCCTCCTACAGATCCACACCTGCTCCTAGCTTGGTGTCACCTGCAAACTTAGGTGAAATCAGTTAAGATATTGAACAGGACTTCCATCTCTCAGCAATGCTGGGCCTCAGACCTTTTGACATTCATTGACATTCAGGGAAAAAAACTTCATGATATAGACCAAGCTCAGCCACATTAGATGCACATAAGCAACCCTGAGATGAATCAGCCTAAACAAAGCATTTCTTACAATTTGAAGTCTTCTGGTCAAATCTCCACAGTCCATGCATGATCAGTCTGATATCTGATTTGCTCAGAGCCAGCCACTTATCTCATGAACACACCATTAGAAGCAGCTTTGTCTTCAGTCTGTAATAAATTCAGACTCCTCACTGTGAATTTTCATGTTTCTATTGAGAACTCCCTTTGTCTTTGAAGACCTGGACCACCAAAGCCTCAGCCTTCTTTCACCTGGAAATAAAATCTCTTGATGAGCAGCCAGTTTTGCTGTCTCAGCCTCCAAATTACCACCAGCCAGCTAGCAGGCCAGCAGCTTTCACATAGAAAGGCATCAAGTTTAGCCTAGCCTAGTGAAAACTCAGCAGTGCTGTTTAAAACAGTGCTGAGTCTTGTCTATAGATGTTCTATTAAAGCTTTTCTTCCCAAGTGGAGATCTACTTCAGGTTTGGGAAAAATTTGTCTTCATGTTTCCCAGTTCATGTACTAAGCACTGAAAAGGAGGACAAGTAAGGAGTCACCCAAGATGCAGTCAGAATTTCCGTCAAGGTAGCCTACGTTACTTTCGCAAGACCTAACAGCATGTTGGACATTGTCCAGCATTATTGGCCAAATAGGCTTACAGTTCTTTCTGCATTCCCAGATCCTGTGTTCACTTTGGACATTCATGCCTTGCCTGTACCTTCCAGCCAGTGTAGCTCCCACTGTGCTCACAAGCAACAACTGAGGTGTGAGCAGTGTGGGAGGAAGGCAGGAGGAGACATCACTAGCCTTGCCTATTGCATCCTCAGCACCTTGTGCCTTTGCTGTGCTGAGAATTGCTGTGCAAGTACAGCTGGCAGGCTGGCAAGGCAGAACTTCATTATTCAGGAAAACAGCCATCTCTGGGATCATAGTAGTTGTCTTTGACCAGCACTGTAAAAGGAGAAGAGGAAACATCCAATACAATATCTCTGGGAGAAAAGAATCACTGCAGCATCTTTTTTTGGCTGCTCTAGGTGGTGGTTCTCCACAATACTACTGTCTGTAACACTTCTAATTCTACCTGTCCTATGCCACTGCTTAGAGAAGTCAAAGAACACTAAGTGAGAAGAGTTCATGGAAACCTTATTGCAGCCTTTCAGCTCTTAAAGAGGGCTTGCAAGAAAGATGGGGACAACGTTCGTAGCAGGGCTTGTTGTGATAGGACAAAGTGTAATGGTTTTAAACTACAAGAGAGTAGATTTAGACTTGATGTTAAGAAGATGTTTTTTTTCACAATAAAGGTGAGGAGAGAGTGAAACAATTTGTCCAGAGAGGTGGTAGAGGCTCCATCCCTAGAAACATTCAAGGCCAGGTTGGACTGGGCTCTGAGCAACCTAATCTAGTTAAAGATGCTCCTGCATCACCTCAGGAGGGTTGGAGTATCATAGAATCGTAGAATCATAGAATCAGCCAGGTTGGAAGAGACCTCCAAGATCATCCACTCCAACCTAGCACCCAGCCCTGTCCAATCAACTAGACCATGGCACTAAGTGCCTCATCCAGTCTTTTCTTGAACACCTCCCTGGGCAGCCCATTCCAATGCCAATCACTCTCTCTGGCAAGAACTTCCTCGTAACATCCAGCCTAGACCTCCACTGGCACAACTTGAGACTGTGTCCCCTTGTTCTGAGTAGTTGATCTTTAAAGATTCCTTCCAACCCCAAACATTGTATAATTCTGAGTAGTTGATTTTTAAAGGTTCCTTCCAACCCCAAACATTGTATCATTCTATGGTTCTAAACAATATAAACAAATAAACTACTTCAGTAAAAACAGAGGCAATGGTTCTGAGGCAAGATCTTTCCCTCAGCTCTGAAAAAAAGACCAGGCTCTTTCTGTCTAGTAAAGGCATGTCTGTGGTAGGGAATACTGCTTGGGAAAATGAAATCTGGGTTTTAATCTTTACTCTCTTATTATCTTGGGGACGAAAATGACTTACCTTTTTCTTCCTGGGAGGTTAACTTATCTTCCTTGACTTTCATGGTCCTGCTGACCCTGATGTGAATTTCTTTCTAATTAGACTGTGATATTTTCAGGGTGGGAAGTAGAGCCTGAAGAAATGTGTTGCACAGTAAACTGAAAATTTAATTGCAGCCTTTATCACTATTATTATCTGCACTGGGATTAGGAAAAGAACTCTCTTCCTACTTACCACGTTCTCAGTCCTAGCCAGACTGGCCTATCTGTTTTCACTGAACTCATTATTACAGCTTTCTGTTATCCTATGACTTCCCCAGATCTGAGCTCTCCCTGTGTGTCCATCATGGTGTTCAGTAGGCTTTCACTCTGAGCCTTTTCAGAGTCTGTAAAAACTCTCCATGGCTACCTCATTGACTTGGATTGTGAAGTTCATAGTGCTTTCCTAAGAAGGGCTTTCCCTTGGTTTACTGGTTTGGTTGCTGAAAGACATAGAGGTGAAGGGATGTGACAAACTGATGGTTTGGTTGCTGAAACACGTAGAGGCGAAGGGATGTGACAAGCTGGTGGTTTGGTTGCTGAAACACATAGAGGTGAAGGCATGTTACAAGCTGGTGGTTTGGTTGCTGAAACATATAGAGGTGAAGGTATGTTACAAACTGGTCTGCAAGAGAGTGGGAGTGAGGAGCCCTAAATCCCACTCTGGTACATGAATGACCACCAGTATCTCAGTTTTGTCATAGGAGCTTGTTTCTTTCCTTTGACTTCCACTACTGTTCTTCCCTACAAACCTCAGGATGTCCGTCAAGAGTCTGTCAAGGCTGTAAGTCCCTGTAACATATCTAGCAAGGAGAGTTCCCCTCTTCACCACTGCTCCAGATGGCTGCTCATGTGGTCTCTCCACATCTGGGATTGTAGTGCTTACAGTTAAATTACATGGAGCTAATGTGAGCTAGCAGTGCACTGAAATCACAGGGTTTTTTTTTCCTTTTCTGCCTGTGGCCATTTCTGTTTCTAACCTGGAGCAAAGAGGCATGTTGGATAACTGTCCTACATTCGAGAGGTACCCCACTGTTACTGTCTTAGAGTGTGCTTCTTCACCTCACATATATATCTCAGACTTTAAAACATCTGCATCAAGCCAGCAGGACCAAAAATATAATCCCATCCTTTCGTTATGTAATGCCCTATATTCTCTTTTTAGCATGTTATCATGTGCCTGAAATCTTTGAGATAAAACCTTTCCTAGCATACCCTTTAATGCACATCTGTGCTGCGAGTCCTTTATCTGCTGTGAGAGAGCAGAAATGACCAATATCAGGAAGATTATTCCCTTTATATAGATATATATATTTTTTTGCCTAGGAAAGCATGGCATTTCTCACACTCCTCTGGGTATCTAATGAATTGTGTGTGCTAAGATGCAGAAACAATCTGCATAGCCAGAGACAAAGATTAGAGTCAAATACTACCCAGAAGGGAAGTAGATTAAAAAGCGGTTTTAAATGAATGATGCTTTCAAATACACAACGTGCACACACACAGGGTTGGGGCAGCTGATGTAATGCCATTGTTTCTTGGGTGAGGACTCTCCCCTGAAGGTGTGATGGCACACATTGTAAAATCAAAAGGCTTTAAAAGAAACAATGCATTTGCAGACAGAGTTTAAAAGCAGAGGGGACACATCTGCATCTCTGGGGATTCAGCGACATATGGCAGTGACACACTTTACATTCTCAGAACTCTGTAAAATATACAAAGTAAGATGGGTTGGGGTTTTTGGGGGTTCTTTAATACAGTTACCAAGGCTCTAGATCGTGCCAAGTTTCTGTACTTACTCCAAATCGTGATGCTAAAAATATCCCTGCAAGATTAGAGTGCTAAACTGAAAAGGAAAGAAGCAATGATGATTTCATGTTGTCCAGTGACCATGAAATGAGAGAGCTTTCA